>JAQFXM010001326.1:0-33531 GCA_034693345.1 Entomobrya multifasciata
TCTCGTCCTCTTCCTTCTTCCATCTTCGTACTGCTTTGCATGATGAATAGCTTGTGGCGTTGCGTTGTTTGCACTTTGCAGCCAATCTAAAAGCTGTGTACTTTGTGCTTGTACAAAATATACGAACGAACGCACTGCATCTTCTGTGCTAGTGCTAAATATCCATGCAATTTATTTGCGGTACTCCTGCATTTTTACTAATTCATGATTGAACGCGTCTCTTTTTTTCTAGAACTTTAAACAAGGAGATGTATATATGCTTTCTTCCATTTTGTGCGTCTGCATTGTGTATTGATATGTACATGTACTAATGTACTAGTTACTTTACATACTCATCTTCATAATTCATAATGTGAACACGCAGTAGGATGCATGTAGGAAGGAAGGATGAAGAAGGACGCGGAACACTGAGACTGGGACTGGACCATTCATGAATGATATTTTTTCATAACTTGTTCGTTCGTATCTTCACACTTCATTATCATTAGTTACTTTTAGATTTCTGTCGCTTTGCTTTTTGGGGCACTGGTATTACACAATGGGTATGTATGATGATCTAAAAAAAATTGCGTTTTGATTTTTGTTGTCTTGACACGACATAACAAGTGGCTATGTACTTGTGTTATGATATGCGCATATTCCGATTCCATATATACAATATAGTTCTAGTGGAAGGAAGGAGAAAGAAAAGCTTGACTTGACTTCTTAGTTCTTATTCATTTGCTTGTCTAGTTGTATATCTTTAATGTGTAATCAGGCAATTTAATCTGAATCTGAATACGGAGGACTAGTAGTTGTTTTGAGGAGATACCGTCATCATCTGTAAATCAATCAGGTAGGCTGTAGGCTTGACTACAAAATTATTCATTTTTGATTGAAAAACTGATTAAAAATGGATTTTGGGGTAAACTAATACATTATTGTGATAGGTCAGGTAACGTAGATCAAGGTAAGGTAATTTTTGCCATGAAAAGTAAGATTTTAGGTGGACAAGATCAACAAGTAGGTTTTTACTAATTAAAAGGCTAGTAAGCAAAATGTAGGTCAAATAATGTTTTTAACGAAATTTCCTAATTGAAACGTTCAATTTTTTAAAGCAAAATGCGTTTCAAAGCAAGTTTAATAAGTGAACAAACTTTTTTTCGTCATATTTTCATGTTAACATGTCATTTCCAAGTAAAGTAGATTTGATTCCCTTTAAAATCCCTTTAAAAATTGAGTGAGTCAGCCCCCGAGCTACTTTGCACAGAAAACAGAGTTATATGATAGCTTGTAGTGTGTTGGTGGTGGTGATCTTGAAAGCCCCTCAGCAGCAGTTTTTAAAAAGACAAGACATGTATGTATTTCTAAGATTACTTGGGTGGTAAGGAAAAAAGGTTGTCTGTCTGCTGCATCTCATGTTTTTTTAGAATATTCATTTTTCAGTCTGCCTCTAGATTTTCATTTCAAGTGGGTATTGAAATTAACATAATATTGCTTAATTGTTATTGGGATGGTTTTGGGGATCAGAAAGCAAGGTCAAATTAATTTGAGTAGAAAACAAGGTTAAAATATAGCTTGTCAGTAATTGGGAGGCTGGGGGTGCATTAATAGAGGTCAACTCACAAATCTTGCATAGTTTACAAAATAACGTTAAAATTCTACATTTAAAATTGCCGCTTTCTTTCTACAGGTTTACCCGTAAAAGTAAATCCGTAAGAGCGAACTTTTTTGGTAAGTAAAGCGATATAATATACACGTACACATACCAGTCATACCACACCACAATGCCGTGCTATGCTATTGTATGATGTACATAAAATGCCTCCGTTTTATCTTTCATTTTGCATATTGTTGTGATGTATGAAAATATACAAATTTCGTAATATTTTTGGAGTTTAGTTTAGACTGGAGACATTTGAATAAGAACTAACGAGTCATCTGAGCAGATATTTTATTTTTGTGACTTGTGTATTTCTCTACGTAAACAATGCATCAGTTATAATAACAAGGTTGCATTTCGTAAAATCATTTCATTTATGGTCAGTTTGTTGACAAAATAACAACAAAAATTAGTCACTCATCATCATTCTCGCAGTTTAGTTTTTAGATTTTCAAGTTTAAGAATTTCACGTGTGTTTTATTTGAACCAACTAATCAACTAATTAATCTTTATTTCTAGTAAGTAAAGTGACAGTAATCTATCGTTGAAACTTCATCTATTATTTTAGGAATAAAGACACAGTGCTGTTGACTGTTCATTTTCAAAGTTTTGAAAAGACCGGAACAAGTGAAGAGGAAGGACGAAAGAAGGATGTATCGAATGACTGGGAAAAAAGTGGCGGCTGCGCCAGTGTTACCACCCCGTTTCCAACGGAATGCCAAGCCTGTAAACTATGGATACGACTGGGATGCCGTCCCAAATGTGATCTTGTACATTGACAACTCCAATGTATTTGAAAGCGCAAAGAAGTACTCTGCAAGGAAGAAACACTTCATCAAAGGAATTCCTGATGTAAACTGCAGAATCGATATTGGAAAGATGGTGGCCAGGGCCGTTGGTAATCGGAATGTTCTATGTGGAAAACTGTTTGGATCTGAGCCTCCGTCCCTTGAAACTGGTGAGTCAATTGACACTTATATTATTCTTATTACGTAATTAGCAGGGAAGGCGAAGTAGATAAGTAGGTTCCGCAGACGCCTTTTGCGAAAATAGCGCAGTCATGTCATCATAATAATCGCTAGGCGATGTCGTTCAAAAATCCGCATCATTAAAGTTGTCAGCACAAAAATTATTTGCAAGGATTTTAATCTTTCGTTTTTATTTCAGTTTGGAACGCTATCCGGAAGTATGTGCAGGTGGAAGTCTTCCATCGTTCCAAGTGGACGCTTAAGGAAAAGCAATGTGATGCGACGCTCACAGCGGAGGTACGATAATTTTATATTCTTTTCTTTTACTTCTTCCCTTGGTGGTTTGGTGTACATGTAGATAGATTAACATAGATAATTTACTAACTGCAATGTATTACAGGCAGTTGAAGATATCATTACTCAACAGGAAGCGGCCGGAGATGACAGGTCACTCATCATTTTCTCTGGGGATCGAGATCTTAATGGTTTGGTGGAGAAGGCGCTTAAGTATGGCTTCAAAGTTGAGATTTGGTCATTCAAGAGTTCGGTGAACAAAACTGTGGTCCATGCTGCACGAGAAAACCCTGGTCAAATTCAGGTGTTTGCTATTGATGATATTTTTGCTGAAATAGCTTTCGCCAATTTGGAATGGGGTGATCAGATTATTCCTCGTGAAAGAAGTTTGATTGGGAGGTTCGTAAAAACACATCAAAATTACAGTATAGAATAATTACCTGCTAATCGTTAACCTAATCTTAATTTGTGTGCAATTTTTATATTATATATAGACTTATCGTCGTCCCCGAGGAAATTGGCAAAAAGCAGCTTTTAAAATTTTTTGTGGAACAAGCCGAGTCCGTTTTCCGGATGCCATTTTTGGGAAAGTTCATGGAAAAGGATAAATACATCTTGTTGGTTCCATGTGTCAAGGAGTTTTACACCCCACCATCAAGCCCAGCGCACCCTGACGTGGTTACTGTTAGAACTTATTGCTTCTACAAGTAATAAAAAATAAAAATTTAAACAATTATTTCTTGTGATGCTTAAGTGTTATTTATTGTTAATAACTATTATGTTCTCTTTTATTTTTCAGTGATATCCAGCCCTTCATCTTCCAGCTTTATGAACATGTCAAGAATTTCTGTAGCTCAGTGGGAACTTGGCACCAATTTTTAAATAATCAAAGTAAAACTGATGAGGACAACATTGTATCTACATCTCGGTTTGACTTGTTAGGAGCTAACGATGAAGACAATAAAAATAAAAAGAAGATCAAGAAAGATGCAAAGGAGAAAGCACCATGGGAGATGGAAGCGTGGGTGATTCAAGCAAAGGAAAAAGAAGAAAGGGAGGCTGAAGCGATGCAGGCAAAAGGAAAGGAAGAGGATTATCAATCAGACAAGGAGTCTGGAATTCACATGTCTGATACAGAGTCCGAAGGCTCCAACAGCTTGGATTTCATTTACAAGAAGGCGGACGAGGGTGAATTCATCCCCTGTACTCGTAAGGTAACCAAAACCAGGCGTAATCTTTACAGCCAGCAATGTAACCACAAGTTTTGGTGTGTGAAAGGATTCAGTTGCATTTATAAGCATTCCGAAAATGAACGCGAATACTTTAAACTGCAACCCAATCCCCAAATGAGAAGATTCTACAAAGTGAAAGCTTGTGGTACAAATGGGTGCAAGTACAACGATAAAAAGTACTTGTGCCCATATGCCCATGAGTTGAAAGAGGCTCGTTGTCTTTGCTGTGCAGGTGAAGGAAATGGTATTCATTGGATGGACGACTGTCCAAAGAACACTAACAACCTGAACAAGAAAAATTGAAAGAAGATAAAGAGAAAACTTTGTGCATTCCTTAGCATTTTTTATGCTGATTTTCTTGAAGTTAGTATGAAATGCACATTGTATTTTTTTGCAAGTTTTAAAAGGACATTTGTATGTATATAAAGCATATATAATGATCACATTAGCAGTTTTTCATATTTTCCGAGTATGATTTTCTGCATATCGATAATTTTTGTTGGAAGTAAGATTTCATGATTAGAAGCAATCGTGCATTTCAATTTTATAAAACTGGGTTAACCAGATTTTACTTAGAAAAGTTATTTCTTTTGGATTATAATGATGATTAGTTATTTCGTGTGGGTATTTTGATGTTCTAAGGTCAGAACATTTTTAAGGCGTAAGATCATTTTTGTACTTTTGTACGAGATGAAATAGGTTGGTTTTTGTCGTTGGATAGAGTCTAGTGTTGGTTTAGAGATAGCTTTTAGTTGTATTTTAAAAAGTATTCCAAGTATGGATTGATTTGATTTATGTAGTAACACGGAGTGTGTATTTTTTTGGATGTTCTATGGTCAGAACATTTCCAAAGGGTAAGGTCATTTTTTTGTACTTTTGTACGAGATGAAGTGGATTGGTGTTTCGAGGAGATGAGTATAGTTTTAAGATAATTCATTATAATTTTAATGTACGTGTTAAGATGGAAAATCAATTTTTACACCTTTCTAATTTGTTATACAATTAGAAGGTACTGGGGAAGGTATAGTTTGTAAGCAATACTATTATATTGATTTCATTTAATAATTTCATTAATGTATTACAATAAAAGTTTCAATAAATAAATAAAATCTACAAATACAATTACAATTTCACCTTTGCCTTTATTTACACCTGACTGTTTTAAATTACGTGCATTAACGAAATAGCCTTTTAACAAAATAAGAATTAGTCGCATTTTCCGCATGTCATACTAATAGTACATTTTAAAAAATAATCATAATTTCACGGAACAAACTTCTTCGAAATATTCTGATTCATCTACCTGAGCCATTCATAAGCTATCAATATCACATTACCCCTAACTGCATAACCCTTAGCTTGAGAGAACATGGAATAAATTAACAAGTCTTGCATGTCAATTATGCATTTTGTGGGCTTAATTAATCAGCATTGGCTCCTGTAGGCATCCATCCCTTGAATATTTTCAGTTGAGTATTAGTTTTACTATAAAACAATTGTACCACCAGCAATTTCTTCTTGCATAGTAAAATGTTATAGCGATCGGGATCAAGCTTTCTTCATGATCCATACATGGTTCTACAAATTCCATGAGAGAAACCGTGAATGGTGATTTTGCCTCATTCGTGTCACAGTACTACAGTAGTGACTAGTGACTTAGTGACTTCCCTCAATCATGAAGATGAAGAGAAGACCATGACTCATAATCATTTTCTACGACATGAAATGTACATGACAACTGAAAACAAACAACTGCAACTACATGACTCATATGCACATAAGATACTAGGCGATAACAACTAAAAACCATTGACTATTATGCGCATGTGCATTTGTGCATACAAACTGGCCGGCCGGTCAAAGTTGTTATTTGATACTTTATGGATACTTAGCTCATGACGGTTTCAAGTTTAATCCTCTCTTTTCAAACAAAATATTAGGTTAAAATCTTTAAAATGTAGATTATCAATGAGTGTGGGGAAAATGGCCGTTCGTCACTCAGGCAGGAGCTGTATAGTATGTATAACTAAAACCAAACGATGTATACTGACATGAGTAAGATCATGTAATACCATCCATGCCGTGCGTCGTCACGGCTTTTTATGGAGCAATGATGCCTGCTTTACACATATACCATTTCCATATACAATTAGCGTCGAACATTTTTAAGGAAGTAAAACAAGTGAAAAAATACGCTTGAAAGTTGTTATGACGTTTATGAGTATGCGCTCGAGCTGACAACAACGACAAAAGTACAATGTCAAATGTAGGATGTTGAGAAAGTCCGTTCCCCTTGTTTACTGGCTTGGCTTGGCTTCACTTGTTGCATTCTTTTCTGCCTCACATCTCCCATTCAACAAAACATCACGCCATATCTCTTTCTTCGACCTGGAGACTTGGGACAAAGAGAGGAAGCAAAAGCACAAGCATAGCAAACACAAAAAACTGTGCTCTCTACCAGATTGGTCCTATAATTGCAAGGTGTTTAGTTGAAAAAGCGTGTTTGGATTTTTTTGGAGGAGGAATACAAGTGTTCATGATATGATGCTATGCGAGAGCACAGTGAGTTAATTCGAATTGCAAAACTGCCAAATATCCATGCACTTTTTTTCGTAATGCTGCATTTCTCTTTTGCCAATACAAAATTAAGTAGTATAGTTATTTTGTGCGTGTTGCTTGAGGGGTGATGATGGGTGGGGGTGTCGGTGTGTACAATTTAGCGTCTTTCTGTGTCAATTAGCTTTTCTGGGAATAGAGACTAGAGAGAGATCTCCATGCTATACATACAAAACACTTCGTTTAGTCACTACAGGACCAACTTATCATATATTTTCATGCTAAATCATATCAGTTCACATAATTTTGTCGCTTTTCGTTTTACTAGACAAAGCATGTAATGTATAAAAAGAACATGTAGGAAGGAACTCTTAATTTACAAGAAGGGCTTTACACAAACAATTGAAGTAGATGATGCAGAAATCGCAGAATGGATATGCTTCAGATGTATAATGTACATAATATAGGTTATAGTTATGTAAGTAATTAATATACCATGCCATGTTGTAATGAGTTGATTTCACCCGTGTAGTAATATACTGAATACACAGGAGCAACTACTGTAAGCAAGCCCTAAGATATACATACCTGTGGGGATATGTGAGACACAATATTTGCAGCATGGTAGTCCATCAGTAATTAGGTGATTTGGCGTTGGTGTGACGTGTGACGTGTCACTTGACTTGAGTTTGTTGGAAAAATATTGATTTTTTAATTTTTTTAAAATTAATTGTTTCCCAAAATATACATATTAAATTCAGTAATTAAAATATTTTCTATCATTTGTTGAATTGTCACGTCGTAACAACACACTAAAAACTCTTATCTATTCATCTTGGCTGCTCCATATTTAGACAGACAGCTATTTAATTGCCTGAGGCAAGTCATCGAAATAAGAAAAAGTTTGCTTGTGCTTTTACTTATCTGTGGGAACAGTAAAAGTACTAGCTTGCCCCAAAAAATTCACTTTTTCTCTCAGTTTTTCATTCATCTAGTTTCGTCGCAGTTGTAGTGCCGTCCAGTGCAGTAGTTGGTTTGGTAGAAAAAGACAGTTCATCTTTTTAGTCAGCAGAAATTAGGACAATAATTCACCTCCACGTGGGGGTTTTTCCAATTGTCCCTTTTAGCTTTGATCTTATCTAATTATTTGCTGCACTTTCTCCTTTGGTCTCTGGACTGTGGTGTCTGGGGTGGTGTGGGGTGTCTGGTGTAGGAGGTCAGTTTTGTTGCAATTCAGTAGTAACAAAGGCTACACGTTTACTACTAAGAGGTCAGGACTTTTGACTTTTTGACACCATAGTTTAAAAGGTAAATTTTTTGGTGTCATTATATCGATATACTTTATGTCTAAAAAAATAGATTTTTGATTATGCATTTGTGTTTTAAGAGTGACCTGTATGTAATCTCTATTATTTAAATGCATTTATTGTTTTTCTCTACAGTTTTACAGCAAGTAGCAAGAATCGCTGACCGAGTAAAGATATGCTTGTTGCCAAGGTAAGATCCGTGCATCCCATAATGATGCAACGTATCTGGGATGTATTGCAAAGGAACGGTGGACTAGTAAAAGGCTTTAAAGTTTTTGTTAATATGTTAGCATCGACACCAAACTGTACCCCAGGTAAGCTTCCTGACCTGATTTGTACTTTTGCTACGTGTTTGTTTATTTGATATGTTGGTAATACATGTTTGATAGTTTCATTTTTAATTTGTAGATGAAATGAGGACGGTAGTAACAGTGGCGAGCTGTGAATATATGATTATGATTCGGGAGAACGTTCAAGAGAAAGGAGTAAATTGTCGTTGTGAAACGTGGACAATCACGTTACCTCCACTCAGATATCTTGATAGAAGAGATCATGACTGGTACTGCTTCAAGTGCCACGGGGCAGGAGAAATCCTTCAATGTAAGAGTTGCCCAAGAGTATACCACTATGGATGCCTTGGTGGTGCCAGGAAGCCCAAGAAAAATGTTTTTATTTGTCCCTGCTGTCATGTAAGTAATTGACGTTAAAATTGGAATTTTCCACTTAATTTACTTTGATGTGTGACTAATGTAATTATTATTATGGGATCTTTTTAATCTAGATTATTGCTAGTAAGCCCAGCATGGAAGATGGGACACTTAGTAGGCAAACATTGAACCACATTTTACATTGGATGATTGTTCGAAATGAGAGAGGGCATAAGGCGCATAGGATGGCTGATGGAGAGAGCTACGCTGTATGCTCAAGTCGCCCCGTAACGGACTCTTGGCGATTTGCATTCTTAATTCACACTCCAATGGATTGGGAAACAATGAAAGCTAAAGCAATTAGCGAGCAGTAAGAATTAAAAAATTGATGGATATTTTTTTAAGTTTCTTGTGTTTTTAAATTCTTATGGTAATTCGCGTAAATTTTTGTTTTTTTTTTCACAGGTATACTTGCTTGGAGGAGTTTCAAGTCGATTTCGAGACAATGATTCACGATATTAGCGTGTATTTTGGAGCACAATCAAACCAAAAAATCGCTGCGCGTTTTAGTGACATTTTAAAAGAATTTGAAGATGCTCGGCTTTGTATTAAGTGCTATGAGCGGGATTTCAGAAGAAACAAAGCCTCTTTGCTGTGCTTGCCTTGCCCCGTTGAACACGATGTTGTGTGGCCTCGTCGCGAAGAGTCATATTGGCCAGCAAAGGTAATAATCATTTTTAATTTGTTTTACTTGTCTTTATATTTACGTAACGTAAGATCTTAACCTAAGTACCTTATAAGCTCATAATATTTTCTTTATACATTAATAGTTGCTGAAGGTGGAAGGAGAGAAGTTGTATGTGCGTTTTTTTGGAGACAATGTATTGACGAAGATTGATGATGGATTTGTGCTACCATTGAGTCCCCGTGGAATTGAGGAACTTAAAGTAAATCGTGCTCGTGCTTATGCTTCCGATGTTGAGTGGAATGTTGCATACGCTCAGTTTCAGACTTATCAGCAAACTATAGAGAGGAATAGGCGTCGAAGGAAATTCGACTCGAAGAAAAAAACTGAACCTGCGACAATGGATGGGAATGATTCAAATAATTCAGGTCTGTTGTATGCATTTTATGCTTAATGAATTTGTGTGCGATTGTATTTGTTCTCAAAATTGCTTGTATTTCAAATGTCTAATTCTCTAGGTGGAAAACGACCACGTTCAGGCAGTTCTCAACAGAATGTTGCAAAAAAGTTGAAATATCAACTTGGGAACAGAAATGAAAATGTCGCTTCAGTTTTAACAGCATCCAGTGCTATGTCTCCATCACAAGGAGCATCTTCAGCATCGACTCAAAATGCAGTCTCATCTACTTCTACTGACACGAACTCAGGTTGAAAGAAAGTTAATTAAAATAAATACTACTACGAATTCTATGTAATTAAAAAATATGGTTGTTTGAAATACTATACTGATTAGATTGCAATGCAGTGGCAGTAACATTTAATGAAATTGTTTTTGAGACTTTCTTTCATGAAGATAAGGTCTACGATTTTCCTTTTCAGTATGACCTTGTTAATGACAATCAATCCTTGGCTAACGTGCCAGGCGTTAGTACTGAAGGATCAATCGTAAGCTAGAATCTTTGAGGCAATATTCTTGTATACATGGTATAAAGGTTAATTTACTTATAATTAATGAATTTGTGGGTTAATATTGCTCATGATTCGATACGTTCTGAAATATTAGAGACCACCTTTGGTATGTATTCTCACCTATCGACATTCATATTTTCAAAGTTAGTTTATTTTATAGGATTGAAATAATGGTGTACTTGTACTAATTCAGAGTTGTGATTTTTAGTTTATTTCATAATGCTGTTATTGTTTCTTTGATCTTCCAAAGATATATTACTGTAGAAGTCTTGTATTCTGTTCACTAGTATGTAAGGAAGAACACCTGAAGAAAGAGAGAAGCTGGCATTACTGCGTTCAAATTGCTGCTTAGCGTTTAGATGAGGGATTTCTACATTTCAGAATGTATTAACAAAGTACGGTAAAATTATTCTTAAGTAATATCAGTAGAGATCAACAATTGGATCCAATTCCTGATCTTTAACTGAATATACATTTTTAAATCTTTTATGAAATAGCTTTAGATGTAGTAATAGTAAAGATTAGATACCTGTTACTTGTTAGCTGTGTAAAAATGGCTGTCAGCGACTTATATGATCGGCCCCTAGAAAGGGTTTTTCTATAGAGTAGTTTTTATGATAATACTTAATAATATGTATTTTACCTTTATGTTGTTTTTCATGATTGTATAATTTATTTCATGTATGATTGTTGATGAAAATTATGATTTGATGATTTCAATTTCAATTTCAATCGATTATGTCATTTTGAAATATTGTATGCTTGTTGAACAATAAGTATTGATAATACATGCTAATTAATCGTTTCTTTTACTTTACTCACATTCAGTCCAAATTTTAATCCGATAATCAATTTAATCTCATGCATATTGTGTATGATTTGAATAAACGGTAATATTATATTATGACATAGTTTTCATGACTAATAAGTTGGCTACACTACGATCAATATAAAACAATGCTACAAATTGGAAAATATAAATCACTACCAGAGTTGTGCTTAATTTGCGTAACAAGATTAACATGTTAAACATCATAATCAACATATAAATTTAACTGACTATAAAATGTACTAATTATAAGGTATTTATGCAGTAGATGATTGCTTTCACAACAATCACTTGGAAATCGATAGCACGACAACATTCAAAAACAGTTGCATTCACTGATAATACACCTTATACAATTTTTGGTTCATCAGGTATCGGTCGATTTAATACTTTCGAGATGACTTCCTTCATTTCAACTGGGCCAGTCACGGTTTGACCCAAGTAAATCTGTAAAACAGACAAAACATTCATGTAACTACTTTACTTCAAGCCAAACCTTAAAATTAAAATTGATTAATAATCATAAAGCATAGTTACCGGATGCACTTGGAAGCCCATTTTCGCCATTTGCCTGCAGTGCATCTCTGCCATACCAACTGGCAAGCCAGTATTCGCTATAACTTGGTTTCCAGGAAAGAGCACAAACGCATGATACGTCACATTATTATTGTCACCATTCTCCGGTTCAGGAATGTACTTAATGTTAAAGTCATCTATGGAAACAAAAGATTCAGGAACTGGAAGAGCTTTCCCACTCTCTTCATCTAAACAGTACACAACCCCTGTAACAATTTTCAAAAAATGCATAAGCACCTATTCCCAAAATGGTAAAATGAACTACAAATCATCTTCATTTCTTAATTATTATTTAAATATTTCTACCAATGGTCCTAAATGGAGGTACAACATTGCATATGTGGCAGTATTCTGGTCCCCCAAGAGAATTAATACAAACTTCAAGCATAAACCGAGCAATTTTCTGATAATCAGAAGAAGAAACTTTTTCCTCTGCTGCTATCCACAGCATATTTTTCTGCAAAAATCAAACAATTAGTTATGTTGATGAACAGATACTTTCTTTTTAACAAACTGGCTTACTATTGTGACCATCACCTTTGTTAGAAATCCTCGATATTTTTCTGAAAGTCGAGGTCCACTGTATCCTTCCGCTTCCAAGCCAGTGCAAATATCGAGCAGAAGAACCTCTTGGGAATAAGTGTACATCGAACGACCTTTAATAAGGCATTAAATATATTAATTTAGTAGTCAGCCAAATTAACTTCACCTATAAAAATTGCAAATGAATTTTGAATTCTTAATTAATATACCAAAAGTGCGATCCAGGAAATCATCAGACAACGCAAAGGCAATCAGATCCAGCGGATAAATATTCTGTTGACTTAAATAGTGCAAAATATTGATAAAGCTTCTTCCATGCGCATTGCAAAAGGACTGCATTGGCATATTCATAATCCTCGTTTGCAAGTCCTCCACCATTTCCTTATACAAATCCTGACAATCCACATTAAAAGTAGTAAGCCCATCACAAATATACTCCAGATCCCGACTCCTCATGATATTCACATTTCCCTCCAACTTCTTCACAATCTCCTTCAAAAGTTGCTCATGATTAACCCTCCCTTTCATCCCCAACAAAACGAGGGACGCGCAAGCATGAATATCAATTCTCTGTACTTCCGCAACAAAAGCATCCAAAAATTTATAGACATCCTCCACCAAAGCCGTTATAGATGATAAGGTACTCGCTTTCGCCACAGCTGATACACTTGGAGACGGAATCCTTTCTGCCTCGCTAGCAACAATATTCAACATTTTCTTCAAAACCTCCTTGTTATTCACTCTCGTCTTGGTTCGGAGAAATCCCACCGACACAACAGCTACTTCTTCCGGTGTCAACTCGTCGATAAACTTGGGCAAGTTATATTCAATATTGTAAATACTTAACGTATCCGGAAGAGACTTGACTCCCCCAAAACAGAACATCATTCTTATAAACTCCTCCTTGGATAAATGATCAACACGTCTATACAACCGTTTGACAAGTTCCCAGTGAAACTTTGATTCTGTAGACAAGCCAGCCGAGTACATTAAATCTGCAACGTTAAACATAAACTCCAAACTCCACGATCTCTCCGCTAAACGATGCAGACAAAGGTCATCTAATGGCTGCCATATTTTCCTGTAATCCTTATCCTTGGCTCGAGGTCTCTTTGGAAATCGTTGAAGTGTGTAGAACACCAGCAAAAGTTCAATATCAGTTAAATTTGACGTTTGACTGACAAGATCGCTGAAGACCGACTCGTACTTTACATCCGTTATGTAGTCATCTGGATCCTCATTGCAAAGTTCTACAAAAGCTATAACAGCTGGATTCACAGTTTCCTCTCCCTCTGGAGTAAGTCGCCCATCTTCAGTCATTAGTCTTGAGTATACTTCATGCTGAAAAAACATGGTCTGATATTCCGGATGACTTTTCAGGTACGTGTACGCAGGATTCTCAAGTTTCTCTGAAGGAGCCGGGTGAAACCATCTGGGGGGATCTTCAACCTTCACCTTAACCACCTTCGGATTTTTTACAGGGTTTCCTACAAAAGCCTCCTTTTCCTTAGTCTCCTTCTCATCACTAGATGAAAAGTAACGACTATTCACTGACTGGAAAATTAAGGACCTCTGCTTCTCCAGAAAGGTATTGGGGGTACTGAAATTCAGTTTCTGAGATGTGTTGGTACTCAACAAGGCAACACATGCCTGGGCAGTTTTAAAATTCACTCCTTGACGCAACTGAGTACCTAAAATATCAACATATTGAAATTAATACCCAATAAACATTAATCACAGATTCCAACAACATTTACAGTTAAATTCTTACCTGATGTTCCATAAATCACTGATATTCCGGCTTGTAAAAACCGATTGTTCAGGTACATCCTAAAAACAATCGACGTCTGATGATGATATCTTCAATGGATTAAGCAAGTATATTCCAAATATTCAAGTCCTCCTCTTTGATTGAGATTACACCTCACCAACTGTAAAACCTTTTAAAGTAATCCCACTAAATTAACTACCATTAACTTTCTTTTATTTTACACAAAAGATTCCACCAATTAAAATTTATGTATAACAATTTATTCAAGGATAACTATGTATTGTCTTACAGTTACATTGTATTGAGTTAAATATACAGCCACAGTACAAGGTCAAACTGATTATTTTATAACCCTTCCAAACTTGCACCGATTTCCAATTTATTCCTGTCCTCTCTCTCATCATCAGGTTGACTAGTTCCAGGGAAAGTATTCCACATTCCAATACATAACTTCCAACTTCATACATACTTCTCCTTGTGTTTTGTACACAAAAAAACCTTATCCTTCTCCCTTCTTTACTTGTACCACCACAACCATACCATCACCACCACCACCAAAGTCTTGTCAAGGACACATGAATGCATACTTGCTAGACAGGAGCACAAACTCCGTTGTTTTTTAACTGTTTTCTCCTGAGAGCACAGGAAAGAGATCTCTACAAGCTCAACTCTGTCTTCTGTGAACCCCCATCATAACATGTTATCCTAGTCCCGCCTTTTGTTTTTATGCTTAGCGTAACAATTGAGATTGAGAAAACACGTCTTTTTACTTTACAAGCAAAACATACATACAGAAAATCAACAAGCGAACAAATCCTTTGTTCATGTGTGTGGGTGGATGATGATGATGAGATGACGTTGGTTCATGTGTGTGTGTACCCGTTTTGCTTGAATTGGCTTACATATTGATTTCCGTGAACTAATCAATTTATGCTCCAAATTATAACATTATAAATTGAACTATTTTTTTCTGATTTAAAATATAAATTTACTTTACATCTGAGAACTTTTTGATATCCATGTAGAATTAAATGTCTGTGATGTAATGATTTCTTTGCATCAGTCATGGAAAAATATAATTTTTGTCATCATAATACCGTAACGGTATAAAATGGTGATCTTACCAGAAAAATTCACACGGTGTAAAATGAAAAATCTTAACATGATGCGGCTTCCTTCTTGGTTGTTAGTTTGTATGTTTGAGTTGAACAAGAGACTGCTAAATAGTTAATAGCCTTCTTATTAACTTCACAGACAAACATTAGTATACCTTACATAAAAAAGGGTATTGCATGTAATGTGTAGCATGTGTGTCTACATTGTCAGTTTTACCGTGAGAACTTTTTAAGTTGAAACTGACAGTTTTTGGCTTACAACTGTAATAACAAATGTACTTAAATGAAAATGAAAAAAAGGTGTAGGACGAAAACAAACACAAGAAAACAGGAAGTTAAAGAAATTCCATGAACATATATATAACTTGTATTACATGATCATCGTCGGGCGGGTTCATAAAAAAAATTAGAGCACTTATCCATATTAGTTACCGTACTACTCCAATTATCCCCGTGAAAAAAAAGCTTTGTACTTTCAGAGCCCAAAAAAGGTAGTAAAAACTTCGGTAATTTTAAGACTTCATCAAAACTACCTTATTTTCCCCACAGATGTGTTTTTAAGGTTAAGGCTATAAGAACACTGTGAATCATTAAAATTAAATGTACATGTAACCGAATGACAAAATTTACAAGCAGGCAAGGTGCAAACATTTTTTTTTGTATGATTACTTGCTATAAAAATGCATAAGAGGAAATGACGATGTTGACATTATTTTTCCTAAACGGTCATCTCTGATTTATTTAGACAAGCCATAAAGCTGAACTTCTACTGGAGAATATTTCCACATATTTTTTTACCTAACGAACAGGCATATACTGACTGGCTTGTATTTTTCAAGCTATCCTAAATAAACTAGACCAACTTTGGTTGCTATAAAAAAACTATATATTCACGTCCTGGGTTTGGCTATTAACATTTTTTCATGATCATTATAACATCAAAAGCTGTGCATATTATGCCATCGTCATCATCATCATCCTTCCTGAACTTCATTTTGAAATAGTTGGCTGATCAATCAGTCGCTACACCACCACTACCACCGCCGACGCCGCCACCACCACCTCCACCGTTTTTTATTTATTTCAGCTTCTCTACGTTTCCTGTCTCTGTCTCTCTTTTCCCTTCGTCCTTTTTCCTGTCGAGGCAGGTAATAAACTTTGTTTTTTCCCTATCTACCCTATTTAGTTCTGTCATGGACACAAAACAGCTACATATAAATATCCCATGCATCCATCCCATCTAAATATAGTATTCACACAGTCTCGTGTACCAACCCCATCAGTCAGTCAGTCAGATAGAGAAAGGCAGTATAATATTTTTAAACAGGTATTCCTCATCCCATATGTCATCCACAAAACTCTTCTCATCTCCCTTTTTCTAATAATTTTTACACACACTCGACTCGTCATATTACTTTATATAAATTCATTTGATACACCAACCATCCTCTATTGTTACTACCTATCTAACAATTTCTGCTTTAGATTTTTACCTGAGAAAAATAAATGTAATGTTGGACTACAGGTTTTACATAGAAAATTACTCACAGCAGAGCTCACCCCTACACCAACATGAAAAAGTAACAATATAACAACCTCTATCACTGTAAAAAAAAGCTTATCTTGTATACTTTTGCATTTGTACATTTGAAATGCAATATATACAGCAGCAGACTCTCAGATAGCTGTGTTTGATGATTCTCTCTGATGAGCGGAAAGGATTGTTGGCTACGGCTACACTACACACGGCTATCTATCTCATGAGATGAGTGTATAAACAACAATGCAATCATGATAGTAACTTCATTTCATTTCATAGAATAGCTTGAAATTTTAACTTTTAAGAGTCAGTTGCTCTGGGATATTTGTTTCAGACAGTCAGTCAGACGTCAGTTGGCTAGCGTACTGTTTCAGAACAGAACGAAGGCCTTGTCAAGTGCTCCTCTCGAAAGGTTCCCAGTTTTTAAAAAAAAGACTGGGGGCTTTTTAAAAAACCTTTATCCATTAAAAAAATAAACAGTTTTTGTGAGAAATCAGTGAACAATTCATACTCCGGAAGACTAGCAAGTTTGTTTTAAAGGAGTGTCTTCTATTGCCCCAAAAAACGGTGAATGGACAAATCCAATCAAGCAGGATATAAGCCTTTAATTTTAAAGTTTCAGTGGAATAAATATAAATAGCTTGATAAATTGTTCTTCTAATTTCGTGAAATTATTTTGAAATTTTCGAGATAAAAAAAGGAACTACAAATTATTCACATACTTGAAATAAAAAAACCTTTGCCAACGACCTCAGGTCCGTTATTCACGGCATTTTTTTGTTTTTGTGGCCCTCTTCATGTCACGTCAAACAATGTTGATATATTCGTGATTGTTTTTCTTTCAAATCGACTGACAACTGTATTTTTTCTACTATTTTACTACAAACAGAAGCAAAATATATAAAATACATGCAAAACTTACAACTTAACTTCGTGGTCGGCTGAACTGCGAGTTGTTACAGTAGTGATTGCAATTTTTTGCTTAGAAGGTGAATAAATATTTTTTCTATGTAAATATGAGTTACTCTTAAAAACTCTCGTTTTACTACTACGCGTTGAAATATATAAAACATTTGGAAACAACTTTAATTAGCTTATTAAGGCGAGCATCCTCTTAATCCTTTTTGGTTGTCATGGACACTAACCACCGGCGTCATTTTCATTATGTGCGTGACATCTTTTCAAGCTGCTGTCAATTTGGAAGTAGGTCTTACGGTTGTTGAAGAATTTTAACCAACAAGCTATCTTGTTCATGTGTACAAATTGAAGACATAGTTTACTTTTTACAAAAAACCAAAAAAGTGTCCAATAAATTATTACTCATTTTTTCTTAATTAAAACATTTCTATAAACTAAATATATTAAAAGTTTTCCCTTTAAACAATTTTTTTTGGAGACTTTCTACCGTTTATTGACACGCTATACATAATTCTTAAATGATTGGTGGTGCAAAACTGTTTGTCGTGTAAAAAAATAGTGTAACTACATCATGTGAACACTTAACATTGTAAATAAGTGTCATAACATATTTTTTACTATAATTCCTCCGGATATTCTTGTGCATGAACACATCATTAGTTCACGTTAGAAATTTTTTTTCCTGTTATTTCTTCCTTTTAATTTTCATATTTTAATCAAAAAGTTTACTTGTTTTTTGCTGTTTTAATAAATACATTGGTAGAGAACAAGAGAAAATTTGTTATCAAATCAAAAATCTCCGATTCCTCCAACAAGCCAAGTGAGAATTATAATTACGGAAAGATAGCAAACAAGCTGGTAAGCTTGTTCATCGTCCTCGTAAAAACAAAGAGTAAGTTCCATTTTAAAATATTTCTTTTTTTGCATGAGAGTATGTTTGTATGTTGATACAAAAGTCATAAGCACTATAATTATCAGTATGTTGGTGAGAATAAGACAATTTTTCGTTTCCGTCACATCGCATGGAAAAAAAACTAGCTGGGTAGAGTAAAATGAATTGTTCCTGCATATTATATGACTATGACTATTATGATACATAAGTGGTGTGGAAGTTCGTGGGAAAAAAGACAACCAGCATCGGAATACCGGAATAGTTAAGAAATAACCGACACGCACACACTACACACACACATTGAAAAAGGATTAGAGTTGATTGACTTTTTTTTGCTGTTTGTCAAGTGCAGCAATAAAACCACCCTTGTCATTATTCAAAAGAGAAAAACGGGCATCAAACAAATTTAATAATAAGTTGTCCATATTTTTTTGCACTGCAAAATATAAAGTATCGTCACATCACGTACACAGTAGCTGTTTGTGGTCGTGGTGCTGTCATTCTTGTCTCCTCAAATCTCAGATATGCACAAAAATGCAAACATTTAAAATTACTGCAAACCACCCACAAAATACAGCATGAAAAACCCTGTAATTAGTAAACATGCAATTCAGATGATGATTGGTCATAGCACCAAAAAAAATTATAATAGTTGTGTTGAGTGTTGTGTCGTAGCTGAGCCATTTTTTTTAATGCGCAGTATGTGTAACAAAAACAACTAGAGTGGAATATAATAATGTTAGGGTTTGCTATATTTTTTTGGAATGCCATCAAGTTGTATTGGATGGTTGTATTAATATAATAGTTAATAGTAATGATAATGACGATAATAATATAATTTATCCACAAAACATAACACAGTTCAAACACTCCACTAAACTCTTTTGCTTGAGCAGAATAAAAAATAATAATTCAGAGTATGGTGGCGGAGGAGAGTAGAGCAAAACAAAAATTGTATATAAAGAGCATTTCCTGTATTTGAGAATCTGGTCGTGTGTAAAAAAAAATTTGGCAGCAAATCTCGTATTCTTCTTGAACGAAAGGGACACAAAATATGGGGGACTACGTTATAACAAGTCATGAAAGGAAATCCACGCAGAGAGTCAAGTTGGTGAAGAGTGGAGGAATGCAGGCCTCGTTGTTCTGCTTCCGATGAAACTAATTCATGATATTATTTAATGACAGAAGTCTAGTTACAATTTTTGACTGTTGGGAGTGTAAACTGCACTTTTTCAATTGTAATTATCTTTGCTTATTAAAGTCCAATTGGTGGTTTGGTTTGGTTTTGGATTGAAAAAAATGCACGCAAAGTTTGTGTTTTAGGAATTTCCGTGTAAACCTTAATTGTTGATTTAATTATAATAATAAATAATAATAGCCAAAAAATTAGTATATTAATGCAAATTAATTTACTTTAATTACATCATCAACAACTTATGTAAGTAAAACATGTCAAGTCAATCCATTTATTTTTGCTGAGGTTTTTACTAGTATAATAATTGACATGAGTTCATGAACTATTTGTTTACCTAGAAAGATAAAAAAATGATTGCCTGGTCGGTGGTATGGTGTCAAGCTAATAACATATTTCTTTTTGTCTCTGAATAAAAAACACTGTCATTACATAAAATTACATTTTATATTAGCGTTGCATAAGCTACTAAAACGCAAAATGATGAAAGGTGATATAAAAATTTGATGTAAAATAGAGTGCCAATATATTTTACTACAATTTTTTTCCACCACCACCTTCTCCTCCCGCCCTGTCACGTTCAACATTACCAACTGCATTTATTCATTTCATTAGACATTTATAAATGTAGTCACAAAATGAAAATAAAAATCAATGAAATAGTTTGCAGGAAAATAGTGTTTTAGTGTTACATATTGTTTTTTATACAAAGCACAACGATAATAAAATCCAACATTACTATTTTAATGCATGTTAGCTCATCATCATCATTAATGCAGAACGCGAAGAAGTAAACCAGATATATATTATGATAAGATAAAAAAAACTACCATGTTTAAAAGGACATTAAAAAATGAGACCATTTTTACGTGCTATTCGTGGAAAAAAAAGTTGTGCACAAAATTGTTAGTAAGACTTTAGTTTTGATTGATGAGTATATATATTGCATTGATTTTATTTTTTAAATCACGTAACAAAAATACATTAAACTATGACTATTTTATTAATAATTCTCAGCATTTACGAATATTACGCTGTATGAATATTTTTACATTATTTCTTTAGTTTTTAGCTAAAGCTACGTTTCTATAATTGATGCAATTTCAATTTTTACCTATTCATGTTCATCATTTCCCTTAACGATATCATTGCACTTTGTAAAGTGATGATGTGAGAAGCAAGTATGTGATACGTGTGTGTAAAGTCAGCAAATAAAAAAGGGAATTTTTAAATGATTTCCTGCATTCTTATCGTCACAAATTGATGATGCTTTGCTATTGCATGTTTTTATTCTCAAGTGAGTCGAGACAAGTCATTAAGGGAGCACATACACACGTAAGATTTTATGATTTTGTTTAATCAATAGTAAGTAATAATAAAAATTCTAAGAGTTTTAGAAAAGTATACTAGGTAGGTAGTGTGTAATATTAGGTTTGTTTTTATAGTTATTTTGCATAATATTATGCATGACAGATGAGAAACCTGTCCCGTACTCAATATAAATATATTTTTCCCATGGTTGTTTGGTTTGAAATATTATTTGCCTGTCGGTTTATGAGTACCAGGTTTTTTCAATGCCTGGGTCAGGGCGGCGGGTGAGAATAGGTAGTTAAGCAATTTGCTACTGTGCTACATCATACATAACAAATCAGTATTGTATGCGTCATGTAATGACTCCCTCCCTGTTCTCCAGGGAAAACAATTTATTGTAGAACTGCACTGCGTGTTACTTTTACATAACAATTTGTTATTGTATGATTTTTTGTAATATGCTATTACACTAAATTACTTTGTTTTCGATTTTTCTATTATTTGTTTACAATTTAATGTACATAATATAAATGTAAATATTCTAAAGGTAGCTGCGATTTCAAAACTTATCATTGATCAAATATTGATAAATGGAAAGTTTTATTGTAAAAATTATTGATGGCTAAAGATTATTTTCAATAATGTTCTAAATTAACTGTTAGTGTTGCTTTTCCTGATCATAATCTGATAACATGTGTATTTTATATGTGAGTCATAGACTTATGAGTAGGTAAACCAATTTAAACTTTATATCCGTTTTTATAAATTTTTGGCAAAAAAATCTCTAAGACAATTCATGACTTTACATGCGTTTTACAACGCAATAAATTAATTCTGTGTAGATGATATGTGTAAAACGCATGTTAGTCAAGTAGCCATGATGATCTATGGCATGTTGTGGTATATGGTAAATTGAATTACCTTTTTTACACATTGCCGCAGATATAAAATTTGTAAGAGCTTAAAAATAATCTTTAAAGTTGAATAAGTTTTGAAATTATTTTAAAGTGTATAAAAGGGTTATCTTAAGAATATAGATTTAAAAAAGAGAATAGGATGCAATGTGATGCACTACTTAACCAACGAAAACAATAACAAAACTTCCAAACCCATTTATGCTAAACTGCTTCGTGTAGAATTCGACCAAAACATAATATGCATTTTATATCTTTTGTGCTGATTTGGGTTGAAGATGCTCTTTTTTTTCTTTTTTCAGATAATGATAACAAAAGTAATAAAAGTAGGATGAAAAAGAGCAAGATTAATGATTCATTTTTTTAAAACGAGAAACCATTAAAAAATAAAACTGTTAAATAGAAAAAAATTTAAATGACAAGGTAAAAATTTGTTCTGTCCATTGCAAAAAAAGATTTCCCTATTTTCGAAGTATGGATGGATGAAGAATGATTCATGGGTGGTGGTGGTAAATGGAGATTGACGATGTGGTTTGGTTTCCTAGGTTTACCAATTGGTTTCATGGACTGTTACATTAATTTACTTACAATGCAATATATTTTAAATCGTATCATTAAACCATCTTGTATAAAAGCTCGATATAAAATGAAACCCATGAAAATCTTTTTTTGGAATTCCAATTCTCTTACTATATATTTTTTATGTAAGGATGAAAACGAATTTAAGATCTTTACTAGATAATCAGTTTAAAAAAATTTAAGAGCATTTGGCATTGAATATTTTTTTGGTAGATTAAAAAAATGAAGGTTGCCCACATACTAACATTGGTAAGATTGCAGAAAAATGAGATCACATTTTACGTACATTTGCTTTAAAAAGTTGCTTTTGATGATGAGATGATTAATCAAGAAAATCAATTTTTTGGCATATCGTATTGAAAATCTTTTGTTTTAGATGCAGAGTAAATTCACTACTATAATTATTATTACCTATTCTCTAATATTTTCAAAGAAGGAAGATGAGACATGGCCATCATCATTGGAGCTATCCATCTTGAAAATTATACTACACAAATAACAGTTAAAACTAGAAAGAATGAAAGAGAACGTTCATTACAACTTTGTACATCGACTTATGAATGTTTGCAAATATTTTTTTTTAAACTAGGTTTTAAGATAGGAAGTTCTAAAAAAGGTTCCTAAATGGATTTGTACTAATTAGGAAGCGGTCAAAAAACAGAAAGTGTGCTTGTCCTACATCCTTTTCAAAACTATTCAATTAATTATTCTCGTGTGTGCTATTCTCTGATGAATAGCATGTAAAATATGAGGAGAAAAAACATGATAGTTTGTATCAAAAAACATACATATATGCTTAATTCATTTTCATTGTAAATACAACGTGTTTTGTACTTTGAAAATCTTAAATCATGCAACCATATTTGGCTCTTTGTTTATCAGTCATCATAATCACTGTGTATTGTATTTATAGAGAAAAAGATGATCATTTAGAATTAGAATAAGTTGTTTTTATGATAATTGGCCATTTTTCTTTTTCCATTTGGCACTTTTTATGTATGACTGAATAAAAAAACATTTATAAAATTTTTTCGAGATGAGGATGATGGCACCACGACGAATTGGATTAATTTTTTGAAATTTCAATGTCAACCGATTTCGTATGCCTTGTTCATTTTTTGGACTTTTTAAAGCATGTGTGCATTTTATTAGATACCCTTTTGATTTTCTTATTTATTTACCTGGTTGATTCACATATTGGACAAATATATAAATATATACCGCTATTGTTCAGTTCACATAGCTTATTACCGTTATAGATGTGCACCGTATCACAACAATGCAACCAGACACCATGCTAAATTGAATTTAAGTGCAGTACGATTTTTCTTAGAAGCACTTATCTTAAAAACCACAAATTTTGCTTTCATTCGACATGACTCTACCGAACTATAAAACACATTTTGCACTGTTACGTACATAATATATTTAGTAATTACAAAAGCTTCCTTGATCTATCGCAGTGCCTTCTTTTTCCATTTTTCAAAAGAAACATTTCGCCAGAAGCATAAAGCAGAAGAACATACAAACTTTCAAGTGAAATTTTGTTACCTTTTGTCATTCTTACAAAGTCATGCCTTTTTATTTTAAAAATTTAGCTTAATGAGTGAAATAACAATCATTAAAAAATAAAATACAAATAAATATTTTAAAAGCTTTAAAACTATTAAAAAATTGTAACAATGTAAAGCACTAATCTTTTTTAGTAGAAAGTGTCCAACATGTGAACATAGTGCTTTCATAAGTTAATTTTTTTGTTTATGTAAAAAGTTTACATGAAGAGTGACCGTCAAAAGTCTTATTGTCGTTGGTGTCGCTGTCGTTGTCGCTGCCCTTTACACACACACACACGACTTTATATTTTACCCCAATAAATACACTAGACTCAGACTCATAGCTAAAAATCCTATTAAAATCTGTTATTGTTGCACTCCACCCTCTTCAAGTCATGTTAGGTTGCTACCTTGAAAAACGAAACTGTTACGCAAAAATATCAAATCCTGATAAAAATTCAAGATTCCTTCGAAAAATTACATCTGCGTTTTAACAATAGTTCCACTTATGTCAGTAGGGACCAATCGAATAGATAGATCTGTAATGTGGGCGCATAATATTATGTTATGCATATTGCATTTGTGAGATTTTAATCAGCTACCTTTTGCACCAAACTGTCATAGTTGCGCTTTTTGAAAGATTATTTTTATTTTCAAGGTTTATTTTTTTTCTTTTGAAAATTATTTTCTATTCAAAAACTATAAATGCCGTTTTCCCTTTTTCAAAAAAAATATGCAAAAATACCATAATAAATCATACTCATTCTAAATAAATAATAATATAATCAACATATCATATTTCCATGCTGATATGATACAACTTGAAGTTTAAAACACACATATAATGCATCTCAAGTCTTTGACATCTGGCATCTGTATCAAAATACCAAAAAAGTGTCATGCTGATTATCTTTTGCAGTTGACAAGATCACATGCTCAAAAAGTTAACACAATTTTTTTTGGACTAACTTCACATTCACTCACATGGCCGGTCTACCTATTTAACTTCGCCTTTTGCATACACATGCATCTTTTGTCATAATTCTGCATAACGTGCCATTCTTAAATCTCAGTATTACTGTTAAGCTTTTGGAGATTTTATGTTTTGAATGGCGAATTCTCTACTGCTCTACCATTTATATTTTTTATTCTGCCTCCTTTTTTCTTACTTCACCGTTGTACAAAAAAGCATAAGAATAAAAAAAGCACAAAAATAGCTTGGCTTACGGCTTCAGCGATTTTCAAGCTCTGATGGTAATTTTTTTGTATGATGTGAACAGTGAACGTGTGATGACTATCTTATATGCTTTTGTACTCAAGTATAATACGAAAGCTGACGAAAAATGCCTACATACATGTGTGATTCAGTAATGGTCCAACAACGGAAACAACTGTAAAGTCTGTATTCATTGATGATGAATCACACAACTCGGTTTGAACTTACGTTACGTTACGTCTCAGGCTATTCTTTAAAAGCATTGTAACAACTTTACTTTGTTGCATGCAGTTTTTTTGCACTGTCGACTAACAATGTTGAGAGACTTTGTAGGCTCGCTCAGAAGACTCGAGACTCCATCAACTCAACTCTTTATGTATTTTTATGCATTATTGTGTTTCGTGGTGAATAGATGCTGCTGCATTGCATTGCAAAAAATTGCAATCTTTGCACTCCACAAACAATTCAAAGTTTACCTACATTTTTATTTCTTATTTTGTGCTCGAGAATCCATGATGGATATAAATCAACTGTTTTAAAATTCAGATCCTCCACTCCAATAAGTTATAGTTTATAAGTGGCGTTCTAAATCCATTTTCATGCACTGCCATCATTCTTGATGATGAAAATAAAATGTAAAAGTAAATTTGTAAAATTCAACCTTCCGATTTTCCTTTTATTCTAGAAATTGTACAAAACAAACAGTCGCGATAATGCGTCGGCAACGGCAATGCAATTCCATTGAAATAAAAAAACTGTCTTGCTATATTTTTTGTTACATGTGTAATAAACGTATAATCAAAAATCAATCTACGTCATAAAAATAAATAGTTTTCATTGTTGGCATAACAGAAAGGGAATCTCAGTCATGTATTCACTTTTGCTACATTGCATTGTAACAAAGGCTTCTAATTCGACTCAAACACGCGCTATTATGCTGTCCACTGAATTGAATTGGAGTCTTATAATCTTCAATACTGCTATAGTAATTGCCAATAAATGTGTGCGCATTTGCTACACACAAAAAAAAATCTTAGAATTATCCGTAAGCTATTTATTGATGTATTTACATTTAATTTTTACTGGAGTTTAGGATAACTCAACTGTGAACAAAATTAGGTACATTTTAGCAGTAAAATCTTTCGTAATTTCAGAAGCATAGCACTGAATTGCTATTAAAATGTATTTTGGGATTGAAATAAAATTTAGGATGGATGATGATGAGTGAGGTAAAATGAAAAGTAATTGCTTTAAAATATATGCAATGGTAAATGTTTTAAATCATTTATATACAAACAATAGTAGATATGATATTGAATGTTATCTATTTTACAAAGTGAGGCTTCCATTCTATTCTCTGATTATGATGCGGACGGCCAGAGAAAAAGAATTTTTAGTTTTTATATTTTGTCGTGCTCATGCATCCATGTAATTAATGATGTTAAATAAATAAAGATACTTAAATATCAAGCCAAGCTAAAAATACACAAGTACCTTGTGCAGAAAATAATGTACAACTTGTAATGCCAGATTTAACAAATTTTGTTTAGCTACTAGTTAATTACCATTATTTATTTACTGACCTTTCCTTTTGGTATGTATGTCAAAATTGTTATATAAATAGACAATGGGATATATATGGTGGTGGTGGTGTAAATTACAAGCATCAATTGAATTCCTAGTAATTTGTGATATTCCATTTACCTAGTGTTACGTTACAGTAGTACAAATTATTATGTTTGTTGATCTGTTCGGTAATGCTGACGCTTTTTCTATTGACGCGGTTGAGGAATTCATAGTATTTATGTATTTACACGTTACATTACATGATGCTGGAAATAGTAAGCCCTGCAAACACGTATTTACGTAAGTAGCGAAAAGAGCAGTAATCAAAATCATTTGACTAAAAAGTTTACTGTTGCGTTGGGGCCTCAGAAGATTTAGACTATAATTTTATTTTAAGGAATATACGACGAAAAAAACGAACAGTTTACAATGACTGGATAGTAGCTATTGTTCTCTGATAGCAGTAAGTACACTTTAATTTATGTGCATAGCTTTTCGATTCCTGGAATATTTGGACATATTTTCAGTAGATAGACAAGTGGAAATATTTTACTATAAAAGGGTGTTGCTGGATAAGTTTCACATTTAGTCTTAAATTGTTTCTAGCTGAAATTGAAATTTTTATATTTTCTCTTATGTCAAAATAAATATTATTGAAAAGTCACTCTTATAAAATTATGTTTATGTAAATAGTTTCTTGATGAACTTGTTCATTGAAACCATTGCAGTCACCTTTATAAAGCCAGTCTTACAAAATTATATGTAAAAAATCACAATAAAAACTGATATAGCCTTTCGAATAATATTATAAACATTTCAAAAGTCCTTTTTAAATCGTTAGAATTCCTTCGATTGAATTTTTACAAATGAACTTGAGCAAAATATCGTTTTCAAAAATCGACTAAACCTTAAATTTAATACTCATACCATAACATTTCAAAAGACAGTAAATAAAAGGTCAGATGAATTAACCATTTTATGCATTTCCGTCCAAAGTATTAAGAAAAATTGATAATCTCCATACAGAGATAAGTGCAGATGCATTGTTGATTAGTAAAACAGATAAAACATGTAACAAACCCACGTAACAATTTTTATCATATACGAATGAGGTCGTTGTAAAAGACGAAACATGCTTTCAGGGCTTTTTTTTATAGGTGAAGCAATGAAATGTCAATAAATATTATGCTATTCCTATTTCAAATATATTTATTTTCATATCCCCAAAGTTATCAAATTAGAACACTAGAAAAATATTAAATAGAGGCACATGTTGCAAAAAATACATCCATCCATCCACTACCTATTTTTAAAAAGTGAGGCGAGAACGTGTGAACAAGTTGTAAACAGAGAAAATCAAAAATATATACAAAATGTACAAAAAATTGTGTATAGATGTGTACATGCCTGCCGCTAACTGACCCAATCTAGTTTTTTTGTCTCCCTTCATTTTAATCTATAATCACATAACTTTTACATTTTTTCCCTTACATTGTTCCTCCATCCTACTAATACTGATATGATAAAATAGATAATTTTTGTTTCTATAGAAATGAAAACTTGCTAAAAGGAAATGTGCATCTCTATGTAAAGTCATAACCTCACAATAGATAAAAATTTGTTCGTCGCGTAGTTTCATTATTTCATCTCTGATCACAATTCACGATCAACATTCATTATTTTATTCATTTTGGTAGTGGACTGCATGTAAAATATATTTTTGTACACGTGATTACACTTCTTTTTGTTTTTGCTTGCTTGGTAGTCTCTTCCTCTCATATTTTTTTGCATGCCCATATCTACCACAAAATGCCTTCAAGCTTTGCATAGTAAAATAGGATAGATTGGATTGATATGGTTGTCAGCATCGTCATCATCATCACTTCATTTTTTTTAAATAAAGGACTTAAAGTTTGGTAGGTGGTATTTGAGCATGAGGTCCAAATAGTCTGTACTAATGATGCTTATGAAAAGGGATTTTTTCTGTTAATTATAAAACTAAATAGAAAATATAAAGCCAGTTGGTCGAAATTCAAAGTAAGCAGCTCGTAATTCTGTTACAGGTTGACGGGAAAACGCGTATACATGCATCGTCATTAACTTTAAAGCTTTTATATCAAAGTTGCATTTTTATTCGTCACAAAAATCTTTTAAAGAAAAATGATACTGAAAAACTTTTGAATAGGCTTTTGAGTCAAAACAGTTGCATCTCCGAATATGCAAAAGTCCGAGATGGTCATCAGTCAGTAGAATATAAGCTTTCAACACTTTTTGTTCAGAGGAATAAGGATGTGATGCAGTTCAGTCGAACGAGAGAGAAAGTTTTGTATAAATTATATTTTTTTCCTTAAACTTTTTAAGGCATTCGATTCTCGTGTTATGTTTTTTCTTGGGCGGTGCGCGGTGGTAGTTAGTACGTTTCTTAGTTTGTAGAAGGTAAATTGAAAAATTATAGGTTGTTGGGTATAGAAAATCATTTATTTCTCTTGTCAGTTTCGTTTTTCGTCCAAAATTTACAGTTGTCTAGACAAAATATGAATATATAATAAGATAGTTGGATAGTTGTACGTTCACACATTCACATTGTCAACTTATTAAAAATATTACAAGAAAACCAGAGTGAGCAATTTGTAGACAACTTAGCTAATATTGACGGTGAACTTTAAAAGATACTTTTGAGAAAACCTTAAAAGTACAAATTTAATTCGATGCACAAAATGATATAGCTTAACTTTACAAGAAAAAAAAACTATTCAAAAAGTGTTTGGTGTCATGTACATCTGTACATTTTGTGCCATCTCCCCCATTGAATAAAGTGCCTTTTCGAGATTTAAAAACTACGAAAATTTTCCCTGTCGCGTCAATTACTGTAAAACAAAATAAGCACATGTTTTTGTTTGTTGTGTGCCGTAACAGTTTTGATTATAAAGACGCTTCCTACACGATTCTGTTTTTTTTTCTCTAGTAAAGTCAGTGTACTACTCATGCATATGCATGATGATAAATACTTATATGATTTTATGATTACTGTATGAAACGGATACCTACATTATGTGTATATAATATTTACATTAAAGAACACGGAAAAGTTGAAGAAAAAAAATTGTAGAGAGCCATCCTAAGAGAACCTAGACATGTATTTAGGTACCATACTTTTCATTAAACTAAATTACGCGACAATTTGTGGTTGAGAATTGCTGTAGAGATTATTCTTTTTTGTAGAATTAGCTGTTATAATAATATCATATACGTACGTGTACGTAGGCAGTACTGCAAAAAGTGCATGCTTAAAAAAATATGTGACATTTAGTGCAATTGTTTGTCTGAGTTTGTGAATTACAGCGATTACTTTTTGTACTTGTGTAGAAAAAACCATTCCGAAAAATAGTTAAAGGTGACAGTACAAACAAAGGTGACCGTCACTAATTACTGTAATACATCATTTGATATATGTTGTAAAAAGAGTCCTTTAATTAACCCCACAAAATGCGCGCTTTATAGTTGTGCTGTTGTGATACAAGCTTTATAGTTTGCTAACTCATCAGGCCAAGAGTATCTTTTCTCTTTTAAATAAAATATATAATATGCTCATATGCTAGTAGTATAGTATACCTACTTGAGTTTTCACTTTACATTCTAACATCATCAATGATTATCCTTAGAGAGTCACCAAACTGTACTTTTTTTTGAATAGGGCAGCTTTTGAACACAAAATTTGGGATTTTGCATGTCTACTAGTGTCGTACCGTTTTTGTCCCAAATTTACAACTGCATTTTTACCCTTAAGGTCGTCGTGTCGTGTGTTTGTTTGGTTTAAATATTGTTCACGCGCATGTGGTTCGTTTTGAGCTGCAGTGTGTATTGTGAGGTTGCAAATATACGTTACAAAACTGAAATTTTAACGATGCAATGCAGTAAGTTGATTGTGTGTTTTTATTACTTTCAGAGCGATCCATTTTTCTTATTCCTTTAAAACTTTTGATCAGTGTTACTATTTCAGTAGTCGCCTAAAATAATGTACAGTAGTAACAAAATATTCAACCTTCCAATCTAATATCGGAACGTATGCATGATATTATGACGTCATATATGAAGTTAGTCATGATTATGAGTTTTCAGTAGACAGTAGCGTAGTCAGTCATGACTAAAAGAATAATCATTATTAACCTTATTTGATATCAATAGTTTGGCATAACCTTTTAAAATGCATACATATTGTACAACACGAGAACATTTCAGGGCATTCATTCTAAAAAAAACTTTTTGTTATTATGTTGAAATTCCTAACAGGGTTAAATGATACAAGGGCTTTACAATGTATTTCATTGACCATTTCAAAAAACACAAACAACTGCTGAGGTATTGATAGTGTAGTCGGATGGAATTTGGTATGCATATGAATTTTAAATTATTTTCGACCAAATGTGAGTGTACGGGTGTGGAAACGCACTCACCCGTAGTTCCGGTGTCAACTTTGAACATCACGGACACTCTCAAAAAATACAATGATCAGAACAAGCTTGATCTATAGGAATTAGTGATGATAATATTGTGAAATAAGCATAGGAAAAAATTTCTGATTCGATATCATGAATGGAATTTGATACAATCTTGCTTAAGCCCTTGTTTTAAACGTCTGTATATGTTTTATTGAAATACGTATGTAAAATTAGATTAAGATTCGAATTGTCTTTTAATTATGACATTCAAAACAGCTAGGGTGAGTAATAGAATAATTTCGGACGAGTCATCATAATCCCATCACTAGTAGCAATCGGAATGTATACCTGTATCGAAACGCTTGAGTTGTGACCAATGCAATGGAATGACCAGTATTACTATCTATCTTTAGTCATAGTTTAAAACTCTGACATTTGACTGAAATGAATATATTTGCCATAAATAGCTAGCATACCTGCATATACTTGTATATGTGTGTCTGATCATGATTGTTATTGTTATCGTAGCAAATAAAAAATACATTAAGGTCATTTTGAAATTCTGATTTTTATTTCTAAGCCCGTGTCGCTCCTGTAATAATATGGCCTTTCGTTATTATTTTTATAGGGTCACTTCCGTTTTGCTTTTTTGGTATTCTCTTTCATATTATTCATCTCTATTCAATCTCAAACGCATACGAACATTGCTATACTCTGCCTCGTGTAACTATTATACTCACCTTTTAAATTGACATATCTACTACCACGTACATAATAATATGGTTAGTATTGTTAAAATTTTATACACGAACAAATATTTCATCATTCTATGCCATAAGGTCTACTAGTACTTTCTAGGGTAAATGGATAATGTTGCATAGATTATTGGTTCAGTGCTATAAATCGGATTTAATAAAAATATACTGGAAGTAATCTAACCCATCTTGATAAATCCAAAGAAATTTTAAGTTTTACTAAAACTCCATCCATTCAACAAAATCAAAAACATTATTTTTTTACTGTTATAAAACGTTCATTTCCGGTTCAGACATAACTATTGTGCTAGCCTTAAAACTAATAATTTATTCTCAAATATATGCATACATTTAGTTTTAAAATCGCTTAAACTAGAGAGATTGAAAGGCCATACAAAATTAAAACGTTCTTCCTAATAAACCCGTTATATGGTAAATACTTGACTAAAAAGTTTACGATGCAGTTGTGGCGAATGGCAGCGATCACTCCCATTGCGAATTACCGTTGATTTTCACAAAAACCATAAAAATTGGGGGATATGTTAAAGTGTCTGCAGATGTTAATGTTATGCAGACGCCAACTATAAAAATCCACACATCTATTTTTACACTCATAATTGCAGTAATTAGATAGTTTTAAGCTGTTTACCGTGGCTACTTACGCATAAACTTTGGTCAACTATAAATTGCATGTAGACGAGACGAACTTTACCTCGCGGAGATTTATTTCGCAGAGAGATTTTATGTGCTTGCAATAACCAGAGAATATAAAATCGTCCACAAAATGATATATTATCACTTGAGTGTTGTCGTCTCGTGTAATACGTTAAAGGAAATCAAAAATCATTGCACCCATCTGAATATAATAGCTTTGTTGTATGTATTTTGAGTGTTTTTTTTACGTTTCGTGAGATAGTAATACGAACAGAGGGCCCATAATGAGTTTGTGTATACTACAAAAATTACCACCATTCAAATTAAAATTCTTTTATTGAATAACCCAAAATAGCAAACTAGACATTGCACAGCAGATGGCCATTATGATGATGTTAGCAGGAGGCCAATGATTATTGCATTTTCAAAGCCAGTGAACCACTGACTGTGCGACAACACTGATTACCTTTTCACCATTATATTTTTGCCGTACCTTACATACCACTACACACGCCACATTTAACATAAAATGTCCTTGTTACATATTCAAATTCATTTAGGTATAAAATAATTAAGATAATATTCATAAATTGAATTAGTTACGTTTCCTAATATTTACAGTTTAGTTACAAAAATATAATCCTAATAAAATAAACGACCCAAGTGTAAACCCTTAAGCGTAGTTTCAGTTTTGGTCATCAAGATCTCCAAAAAACATAAAAAAATAATATGCATTCCTACATTGACCACTGCAATAAAACTATAACCAAAGTCGCAGTTTTTTAATTAGCTCCCAGTTGACATTATTAGCTCGAATCTCTACGATATCGCAATCCAGTATCGGACTGCTACTCGCAGAGAATCGCAC
>JAQFXM010001327.1:0-33520 GCA_034693345.1 Entomobrya multifasciata
GTATTATTTATGGGGCTTTCAAATGATCGAGAAAAGTGACACTTTAACTAATACATATGGCATAAAATGATTTTGAAGAAATTTGTCATTGTCAGCTAACGTTTAGTGCGTTGGTGGGGGTAAGGTTATCATTGCAGTGCTTTGCAGAGCGTAGAGGTCAGTTACTGAAGTTATTGACATGATATGAGTACTATATGCTATATAATGCTTCATTTGTGATCTATAGCAATGAGCTAGATATACTTCTTCATACTTGAGTAAGAGTGATTATAAACAAAAATGATTTCACTTTTCAATTTTATTGATTACTTTGCTAAACACAATGTCCAAGAACGGGGGTTTCTCTTAAGTTGGTAAACAATCAAGTCCTAAAACTGCGTGTGTGGGATGATTGCCATCAATGGAATAACTCAATTTTGGAATAATTACTAATTCTCTTGGTAGAAAAAGTGAGACTTCAAGACTTACCTGTGAAACAATAAAAAACATTACTTTAGACTTAAAAATTGATTATGGTCATACGTTTAATAATAGAAATTTGCAAAATATTGCAGCGGAAACATGGAAGCAAATTAGGATGTGTATTATTGCACGCAAAAAGCAACGCTAGTTAATGTAACCATTAGGTAGCGCTTTTATAATATGATAGTTTCTAAGAAATTGTCCCTTCCAATCATCCAATCTCATCTTTTGATTGTGTCACTTATAAAGCTTGTGCGATCTCCAATTACTCTTCAGCTTATAAAAAAGTCTCCCTTCGTACGCGTCTTCTTCATTTGCCATAATTTTAGCTTACCACAAAGTTGACTTGACTGATAAAAAGCTTGACATGAATGATTTGATTCCTTCAACAAGAGACTTTAGCTAAATATTTTACATTACATCATCAGTAAGAAATGCCAAATCTCTGTCTGTATTCATAAATTTAACTTTAACGCGAATGATGTCATTTATCTCTTCCCTCCTTTAAGTATGCTTGTCCATCGTCCAAACCCTCAACAATTTGTGCTACTGCTTTATTTTCCTTAATCAGCTAAAACATTCATTACTCTCAGAATTTCTTCACTTTTTTCAATACAAATAATGAAAACGTCTTGCAAAAAATTCGACGAAAATAAATAACTGACGTCCGCTGTCTCTGCCTCTTTTCTTTACTTCAGTAGCTTGATTATGTCCACATCAGAAGAACAACAAGCAAAAGTAGCTGAAAGCTCAAACAAGAATGATGATTTTCAAGTGAAATTCCTCCAAGCCCAAAAAATTGCTTTTCATCTTTATACTTACTGCTTACAACTTTACCACACATGCAATATGATTTTTCAGAATCAGTATTGCTGTACAAATAGAAAACATAAAAGTAAGTGAGTCTTATACCACCACCGCCACCACGAACCAAAAGCAATAACAAACAACAATAAGATGGTTTTTTGCATTATAAAATACCTACAACCATCCCCAGACACATATATTATTATGCTTAATAAGCAGTATTTTACTGTGAAAAGTCGCTTTGTCTGCCGTTGTTCTTGTGCCTTCACATTACAATTCACAACCAGCCGTTTTTGTTTTTTGCTGGTTGGCACATGCTACTGAACAAACAAAAAGCGTATGTCATATTGTACATTATGCATCCTCCTACATCCCACAAGAAGCGAACAGAAAGCATACCTTATGTAAACTAAGAGTATTTAATCATGCATGCAAAATATTGTGGGCAATTTGTTAACCCGTCACTGTTGACGTTCCTTGGGGAGATATGTTGGGTTGCATTAAGGGATATAACCAGACGGCAAATTGTTTCCACCACCGGCACTATTCAAAGCAAGTACAAAGCCTTTACAACGAACAAACGCCTTTTTATTTTCTGAGTTTAATGCAGATGGAGAATCACATTTTACCACAGAGAACAGTGGAAAAATAAGCTTTTGACGATGACGTAATACCCAACGCTGAGGACACACGCAGAAAAATAAAACAACAAGACAACAATAAGTTAAGAGGAGTGGCACAAGCGGTTGCATGAGTGTGTTGTAGATTTCTTGTAAGAAGCATTTACCATACAGGAAGGACATGCATACAGCAAGCGAATTGTAGATTTAACAATAACTACGTGTAAATGTATATTTACAAACAGCAACTGGCACAGGAGACAGAAAGAAAGACTATGACAAATGAGAAACTAGCAAAATGGCAACCAATAAGCCATTTCCCACCCTCCCAAGTGGATTTGTTCAAATACATCATTTGTACCTCCGAAAGTTAGCGTGGTTTGCCTGGCATTAAAAAATGAATGTCGCAATTCGCAATGTGGTAGGCTTACGGTATTTTATTCTTGTTTTATGTAAGTTTGAGAGAAAGCATACATGTATGCGGTTAAGTAGAAATGGCAAATTAAATACCTAATCTGTACGAGAATTTTAATGAGCTGTTTTGTAAGCATGTAAGTATGTACACTTGGTGTTACAATCCGGCATCCGAATCCGAATACATAAAATGTATGACCGCAGAACACTTTATGAAATCTGAAGAGGCGATAAGTTCTGATATTAAAAATGGCTTGATACTATCAATCGGAATTGCAACTCTGCCGAAGTAAAATCCGTCTCAGTGTGCCCCTACAAGGTATCGACAACGCCCTTTGTGCCTTGACTATGAATGGGACGGTTTGTAAAGATAAGAGAAGGATGAGCAGACGATCAGCACAAACACATAAATAAGAATCAAAGCATTGACGATATATTTATTTTTTATTTTGTGTATTCAATAAAGCAAACAATCATCAAAAATCAAAACAAGGTAAACAGTGAATATACCTGCCACACCTGAGAAACAGAACTTATAAATTCCAAAACTTTATGTTTGAAAAAGAGCAGTAAAATTTACATTGAATATATTTTCAACTCTTTGTGTGGATAATATCATTCTTACACTAATCTTGAACGTGAGACAGAGGACACGTAAACGCGTAATTTACAAAAGAAAAATTTATCCGTTTTTTGTAATTTATAAGGAACAAACATACATAGTCTTTTTTGGTGGCATTTCTCTTGGATTATTGAAAAGGTAAAACAGATTTTGGAGAAAAATCACGTTTGTCTGGTAATAATTCAGTTACGATCATTGCTGTTAGGCTTTAGGGGTGTGTTTATGCTGAAATGAAGATAAGCGTTACTAAATAAGCGAAAACTGTTGCGAAATCGGTAAGGGATTACAAAACAAAAATATAAGTTGTTTCTAAAGAATGGTAAATGCTAATAATAAGCGGATAAATTATTAGAGTACAATTTGAATTTATTTTTATGTGAATTTCTGCTTAGAGCAGTTTAGTAAAAGGGTATTTCAAGTTACTTAGCCATGTATGCATGTATGTATGTATGTATGGGATCAGAAGATAAATCAGAAATAAGCCAAAATATTCATTCTTTTTTGGTCGGCATTTTTGTAAAGTTCTTTCAATTTGCAGGCAAAACTAGCGAACAGATATCATATCATCTTAACCCGAGGGAGCTGTCAACAGCTTTCAGCGAATCAAACTTGCGTTACAGATTTGTTGTTTTGGAGAAAGAATGTCCAAAAATTTTACTGATTAAAGATCGAGGACTTCAATTTCTCGAGGTACATACAGTTGTAGAACTTATGAAGATACTACCCTAATTTGGTTCTTTCTCAGAATGTGCTGCACTTATATCATGATGATCTTTAGTATTAATTAACCAAAAACTGGTGTGTACAATACACGCGTTGGCCAACGTGCTACAGAAAAATCTGTAGTAACACGTATGTACAAGTACATGTGTACTTGTATTTAATCAATAAATGGGGAAAAGTAATTGCCCAAACAACTTTCATTGTTCTGCAAACTTAAATGAAGTAGTTGATATCTCTTATTTGAAAATGTAAACTTGTGACCTTCTGCAAATGACAGTTTTTAATGAAGATTGCCCTGAAGGCGTGTGGACAAAACTTTGTTTGTCCAACTCTGCCATTAAGTAAGTCACTAATTAAAAGTAACAATAGTTCTTACTGAAACAGTGTAAAGAATGAACTAGTATTTTCCAATCTCGACTAATTAATCTCCTGTTTTTGTTTTTGTAAAGAAATCTTCCAACAACGAAAGTGACACTCAATGAAATAGCACAATTTAATCCAAGAAAGAAATCTAGAGTTTACAAAAAGTAAAATCTAGCGAATGTATTCATTTTATATCATTTCATGAAAACAGAACCTTATAATCATTTAACTGAGATGATATCTTTAGTACAGCTACAAGGTATATAATTAAGGCTAGAAAGTATTCTTTATTACAGCGCGAATGAAGAATAAATATACATTTATTTGGTACAAATAGAAACACAAATTACTTGCATACAATGCTCGCTAATTTTGATGTAATGTTACCCACATGAGTAGGCTTAATATTGCCAAAAGATATTTGGTTCAAGTTGTTAAAAACTTGCAGCAACATCATCTAATCAAATAATGATAGATTGCGAAAATATGTTTTTTGTATGTTGTAAAAAGTTTGTTGTATGTTGTGTTGTGCTCAAGTCATATTCTGTTCTCGTAAGCGCAGTAGTTAATGTGCGTGCATGAATCAAAAATGATTTTTCTCTGACAATATTAATCTAAATGAATCATCATCATTTTTATAATGTGCAACAGTTGCAATTTTTACCAAAACAAACTATCGTGCACATTAGGATTGCGAATACAAGTAGCACGACAGAATGAGCAGGAGGTAATAATTTCTGTCAAGAAATCCTTTTTTTGTTGAAGACGCTCATGCAAAAGCTAAATAACCATTTTTTCGTATTTCATCTTAAAGGAGTGTTACTGCTTGTCAATAAATCCTTCATTTAAACACAACCTCGTCAATGTGTCATCAGAATCATAAAATGTTAACTTTGTATAACCATAACTAACTCTGTGAACTAAGCACTATACCAGAGATAATCGGAGAGAAGAAAACATGCTCGTAAAACTTATATTTCTGACAGAGAATGGACGCTAACTTATTTTTTGTTTCCTGCTTTACGATAGTGAATAGCTGGATTGTTATTAGGGCTTGCCAAATCACATGATTTTTTTGTAATACTGATTCTGCAATGAATATATGAACATGCAATGGCTATATAGTATATTTTACTGTAACCCATACAGATTTTTATTGCACCATTTCATAGATCTTTACATGCAAAGAGAAAAAGTTTAAAAAAATAAATGCTGGCAGTGAAGAAGTTGTGTAACGTATTCTATAACATCGTCTTTCAACAACATCTCTAAAATTATTAAGCTCATCAGCACTTTGTCTGACATATAATTGCAAATTTATTGCATGCTATTTTTGGCTCAGTTCTGTGGAGCAACCAAAAATAAAATAACTTAACAGATTGCTGGAGGCCTTATTTTTCATTTACGCTTTTCTGATGCGATGCCATGCCTAGTCTGCTATTACAAAATCCTCCATCCTCTACACCCAGAGGACTTTAATTTAATACATGGGGGAAATGCAATATGTATGTAGTTTTTGCAGAAATAAAATGATTGATTGATGAAATTATATCTTTTAATGATTGAACCCAAAAAACTAGACGATAACTAACTTTAAAATCAATAGGAGAGCGTACAAAGCTTAAAAAGTATGTTTTGCTTTTAATTCAAGTACTCTTCTGTCATAATGTCAATAAAAGATTTTAACCATCAGACATAATGTGAAATATGTTTATTTGATAAGTGTGTCAAAGATCTTCATATTAAACTATATTATAAACATATTATTATGTATTTAGGCCATTGCTATTTCATGTCCTCATGTTGCATTTAGATCTGAGAAGTTTTAGTTTTTAAATGCATGGTTTTGTGATACGTGATGAAGTGATGATAAACAAATAAAAATGCTGGTATTTTTATATCCATAACAGGCTGACATCAAATTGGCTTGAGTAAGGTTAATATAAAATGTTCACTTTATCCCTGATAAATAAAATTCCCCAAAAGTTAATCAAGGTTGTGTTATTTATGAAGGTGCATACCCAATGATCTGTTTATCAAGAGTCAAAATAGACTATTGCTACATGTTGTTAAAAACCGACACTATTGTTGTGAATTAAACAATGTTGAAGTTTTGGAATTGAATGGGTTGACATTTTTGTGGACACATAAAACATGTAATTAAACGAGGTTATAAAAAACCTGAAATATACACTAAATTTTTATTGACTATTCCCATCCTACATTTACTACGACTGTTTGTCTGCGTGCTATTTTGGCAGCCTTGGCATTTGATAATATTATTATTATGTGTTATAGCCACAAAGCTTTCTCATTTATTTCAGGAAAGGAACGTACAAAGTTTCAAGGGGAAAATGATTTTCATTTGGCTTATTTTCAAATATATATGCCTTTCATTCATTACGAGATGCATTTTATAATTTTGGCTATTATAGGTCGTTTAGGTTTTCAAACCCATAATTTTCATTAAGCGTCCGAAATGTTATATGACATGGAAAAGTTTTTTGTACTTTAGATACATACATTTGACGCTTCAATATACAATTTTTACAGTTTGCTCGTAGAGCGTTTGAATTTACTGTCACTCGCTTTTGAAGATGGCCTTACATTAGTACCAAGCAATTTACTTCCTTTTCGCTTCCTCCGTCGCACTACTGGCGGCATTACACGTTATATTATATTTTATGAGATAATGATTATAGCACATTATTGCGGCGGTGTATTATAAGACACCCCAAGGATTTATTGCTAATTTCAGACCTACTTGACACTTACAATGTACTGCCATTATAGTTTTTTGTTTTAAATCACCTATTCAAGTGTCTGTCTGATGTAAGTTAATATGTTGCAAAATGTATACAGTTTGAAAGGAGAACATGATCACATCCATATTGCACGCTATGTTGTATACAAGGCATGTATGTACATAAATAGTTTCAAATTCCAAACGTAACAACATGTCATAAACGTAAATTCACTGAAAAACCCTCATAAACCACATTTCATCGTTCATTAACTACGTTGTTATGTATATGTCCATCTACCACACTTGTTCATGTCCATCCATGTTCGATGCTCTTCTGAAATATGTAGTGACTAAAAGTACCATGTTACATCATTTCTGTTTGTAGAACTACTCGTATTATTTCCACTAAATATTTTCTGAAGATGCTCAAGCACGGAATGCGAATAATATGTATTTTGCAAGGAATGTGTGGATCCAGGTAAAATTCGTGCCTTTATTTCACATCATGAAAACAACAAGCATACCCATTTGCCTTGGTCATAATAATATTGCATAAATAGTGTACATATTGCTCCTTGGAAGAACCACCACACAACATTTTAGCCATTCTGGCATGATGTCTATTGGTGATTCTACATCAACGTTCATTTCAGCGTTTCTGTTATGGTTATTGCGAGCTGCCGCTGTAAGGCAAAATAGTTATCGTGCAATACCGAATCTAGTACACACTTCTATTATGTATACATCTTTCATTTCATAATGTACACTGCAGAAAAAAATTCATTGTTATATCCGACTGCGAAACAAATATCTACGTTATTATTATAGGATTGTTTACGTTATGAGACATCTAAATTGTAATGAGGTTGCGGGTAGTACAGAAAAACTATGCAATTTTATTACCATGCTCTCCTTATCATCATATCAGTAAAGAAAAGTAGGAAGAATACAAATACTCATAAATATATTGCCATAATAGCTATTGGATAACAAAGTAGCTATTTTCTGTTTTTTGATGATTACCTTTCCATATCCAGAACACTTAATGTTCCTAATGAAGTCTTCCAATCGACTCCCATTTTCGGAGTAATCCAGATTGCCACTCGCAATTTGTTGCATAAGTATCATCGAATTTCGTGAAGTAGAATCGGTACTGCAACTACGTCTATTCATTTCTTCTAGGCTTCCCGTTCCTACAGAATTATTTTGTCGTAACGGCAGTCGATAAGTTAGCATAGTTGGATAAAGGCTACTACTATTCGGAACGGATTGTCTGAACAAAGTGCTGTCAGTGGGCAAAGCGCCTGCCATCGGTTCACCAAGCGCACCCATGATGATGATTATATGATATAAAAATAAATCATTAAACTGTTCTATTGAAATATAAATGGAAAAATTTCCCCATTTCCTGAGGCACTCAGTCAGTCCAATTTTATCGCCTTAATAGCTCAGCGATTTCCTTTCTATCAGCTTCAGGTAAATGCCTCTTCGATGAGTCCAATAAATTTACTACGGCATCCAATGAAATATTTACGAATATTTATTATTTGGTAAAACACTTTATGTATTTATTCCAATGTCACTGCTTGTGGCGTAGTACCGAATCGACGAAATACTACCACGCAAAGACCCTGGTTTTTTACAATCATCATATTTTATGAAAATAATATGTTGAGAGAAGAAACTCGAATGCCATTAAAAATGTCAAATTTTATTGGAAATAGTAGGCAGTGAAAATTAGGTAGATTCAATGTTGAGCAGAGTAAAGTGATCCAATTGGAGATAATTCTTGAAAATTGCCAAGATTAATACTTTTTATACTTCTTCAGTTCAGTGGTAGCATTTTTTCTTTCGTTGTACAAAAATTGTGCAAAATCAGAATGACAAGCGTAGCACTGATAAAATTATGTTTTCGAAAGAGAGCACGTGTAAATCCCTGAGTCCCAGTTGGAGAGTCAGTCTGCTACAAGGATAGCTTAGTGCCCACACAGATTAAACTACAGATTGTGTACAAGCTCGATTTACGTTTTTCTATCCAAGAAAAACCCTTGAAAACTTACGAAACAAACAGATTTTCGCTGCTGCTCAGTAAGGTTGCTACACTGTTAGATCAATATCGCTGTCGCTGATGTTGTAGCAGTGACGCTAATACTTTTATTATCAACACTGAACGAAACATTTGTATTAGATGAATTATTTCATTTGGCCAGATGCCCTTCAAAAAGTTTTTATAAAAACATACCAAGCGAATAAAATGTGCTGAGTATAATTTGTTAAGTTTCACATATCCCCAAAGCTAATCTGCAATCTGCACATTAACCCGATTGACGTTCACAGATTGATTAGAATCTTTTCAATAAATTAACGTCACTTTTCCCAGAAGTATTCTAATAATGCGCAGAAAATTTTGCAATTAAAACTATAATTGAGAAACAAATTTTCTGCTTAAAGCTTTCTTGAAAATAATTTTGCACAATCACGCACGCTTTTCATTACTGTAGAACAGAAGTTTGTGTAATAAGTAGTGACAACGGTACGGACGATGTCTGCAAATCACCGGTTGTTACAAATTCTATTTTCTCCATTTATTCCTACTCGAACTCGACTCCTCTTTGCTTTAAACATTCACTTGACAAATGTACTCTTTTTGGAGAAATAGGTACGTGTATTTTCAAAAAAAAAACCATTGCATTCGTGTACAATAATGCACACATTCAATTTTTTTGCTGACGAATGAAATATTTTTCCATTTAGTATTCAAGTATACATATCCATGCCTCGTATTTCAAGAGAGTAGTTTTTGTTATTATTGAAACACAATATCTTCCAGAAAAAGTGCACCCGCTTCATAACCGGCTGGAAATCAGATCTTTCAACTTTTTGCTTAGTGAAGGAAGAGCCAACATGCAAACGTCAAACAAAAATTATTTATATCTATCTATCTGTACATTTACATAAGTACATTTTAATGTACAGAAATAAAAATACTAACTAAAAAACGTGTCTGCACTTTGCATGCTCTGCTCTGGTCACTTCAAAAAACTAAACTAAAACTGAAAAAATTAAGTACAACCATGTATTTGATTTATACATGTGCTTAATGTAAAGTGATCACTGATCACAAAAGCACCGCAAACAATAACATTAAGAAATGTATACTTTCATGTTTCTAAATACATATTTTCGTGATTATTCATACACTATCATCAAATGCACTTTTAAAATTCATATATTAATCATCATTGCCATATTGGATATGGATTTCACGCTTTAACCAGATAAAATACGAATTCGTCGTAATTGTAACATTTTTTGCTCTCAGATTCACAAAACAATGAACTGGTTCAGTAATTCCTAGAAATACGAGATGACTGCGTTCAAAAAGCGTAGCATTTAAGTGCACCTTGTCTGCGGTAGTGACTCGTTTCGTCTGCTGTGTAAGTATCAAAAACTTATATTTGGTAGGAAATTCATAAAACAAAATAATATCCACTTGCAATAACAATGCAAAAAAATCCTATAACAATGCAACTGTTAAGGAATAGTTCACAATATTCATGTTTTCCTTCAGTCATTGGAACGAGCAGTAATACGCGCTTCGTCAACAAAAAGGCAGGCACTAATTTTTTCATGAAACTTCACACCACTTATTCATCACTTATTCAACCTTTTTAAAACTGTTTTAAACTTTTTTTTCCGAGGAGTGATCTCATCCCAGTTCTGAAGCTGTGTTGATTTTATTGACAATGCGTGTGTTTATTTGGCACGTTTACGTTCTTCTCAACAAAAAATAGTGTTGATTTTTTTGAAAAATGAAACGGAGTAAACTAAACGATTAACTTGGACCGCTTATGATAGTGACGAAATCGTCTCATGTGCTGCCGCTACTCTAACTGAAAACCTAGTGAGTTTCAAACTGAACAAGCATTCATTTCGCTGAATCAGCAAACTTAACTCAAACGCTTACACCACCAAATCACTTAGAGTTATATCATAAGAAGTGCCAAAATATTATATCTCTGGTATGATTAAAGTGGCCTTGTGTTGTTGCTCCTTCGTAGGAACGGTGCTACTGAAAATACAGTGGGCTAGTTTAGTAGAGTCAGTACTCCTATAACCGCAGCATGCGTGTCTATCTGGGTTTCGGTTCTCGTATCATTAAATATCAGCATCCAGAGAACACAGAAATAAACATTAAACATGCACACCCCGGCATATCCTTTACGGTTTCCCAAAATAAAATATTGAGGGATACTCAAGAAACCTAAATAACAGTTGATGGCACTTAAACAGTCAAGGGTGGCTTCAAATGCCACCCCAACTTCCCGTTTCCCTTCTCTCCCTTTTCCTCTTTTAACAAGTCACATGGACTAACATTTAGAGTCAGCACGATTATTTCGGTGTAACGTTTACTATGCGGGTTCTGACATACCGTTCACATTGTCAAATTTTCAAAATTGTTGAAAAATAACAGGAAGGAAGTTTTCAGATTTTTTACAGTTTCCCATTGTCCATGTGCTTGATTATCCTACGTTATAATTCCAGTTTCCTCATTCCATTTTTGTTGAGTATGCAATAAAGTAATGAGCTCAATAGCGCAGCATTACCCTGGGAAAAAATGCCCTAGAGAACTGCTCTAACTCTACAAGCTCTATGAGATATCAACCACACCGCTACAATAATGAAACTCACTGTCTTCTGTTACATTCACAGCTCTAAAGGCAACTGTTTGAAAAATGTTTTCACCACATCAATACTTTAAACTATGCAGTCAAATTAGACAGTACTACGCAGACAGAGAACTTTTGTTCCAAGTTGATTTTTTTGGGATATTCATTTGTAAACATACAATGGTCGTCCTTTGACACCCTCTCTCCGTCTGTCTGTTAGACTGACAAACATTGGTTGATCAATACAATGTTAAAACGTATTTTTATTATATGGCCAAAAAGACGACGATAAAGCTAATTGTGAAAGACATACATGTGAAGATAAGAACACCCGAGATTATTATTATTTCACAGCACAACACAGAGGCGTTTAATTTACGTACTATATGCATATACGTCTCATTCCTTTACCATTCAGTTCAATTATCCAACAAAAGTTTTCAAGATATGTTTCCTCCTCCTCATCTTCTACTTCATCTTCATCCGAAATAAATGTACACAGGTTTGTGTACTCATTTACAATTATAAGATGCTTTACATGCTTTCTCAACTGAGAGCAAATGTATCAACTTCAAAAGTAGGAATGCTCCAGCTTTCTTGTTATTTTGAGTATGACTCAAAGTCAACATTGAATGATACCATTCATTGAAAAACAAGACGAAGAGTCAAAAGTAGCGATTCAACACTTCGACGTTCCCACAATTGTATATTTGTCTTTCCTGGTCCCTATATATTTTTCCACAGTTCAGATCTCTTCTTAACAGCGTCATATTTCTATAACTACTATGTATACGACAAGCCCACACATTCAAATATTATTTTATGCACACACAACATTTTACTACGTACTGAAATGGTGAAAAATTTATAAATGTTGAAGTAAATTATATATAAACATATACATAACACAACATATATCATTAAATAATAATATGCTTAAAAGCTGAGAATTGAATGAATTTTAGGGAGTGAACGTGCCTTCTCCCAAATATTGCATTTTTAACTTCCCCATTTTTTTTACTTTTGGAGATGGGATCAACTTAAGTTATAAACGGAGAAAAATAAAGTGCTGTAATAAGCCATCCACTTACTACACACAACTGTCTACTCTGTCTCATATGCTTACATTTACAAAGGATTGATACACATGCACATGGGTTTTCCTTCCACACAAAAAACGTTGTTTTGATTTTTTCCTTTTCCTAGATATGTTCTAGTGATTCCCTAAATAACAAGTTGTACTTCCTTAGAACGGCTCATCATTGAAAAAGATAAAAATTACGTTCATATATCTAAATTTAGAGACGACAGCATAACACAAGATGAATTTAGTTCTGGTTATAGTAGAATAGGAGCCAGGACACAAAAACTAGTTTAGCTGGTACAGAAAACGCATAAAAATGTTTCATTTCATATATGCAAATGCAAGGATGATACATGCATACGCATGTCAAAGACAACACGGTGCATGCATTCATTTCATGGATATTCAATTTAGTCTTCAGACAGGACTCACAGTCACAACTGAAGAATTAAAACGAAGAGAAAGAAGACGACAACATGACTCAAGAAATTGGTTTCAGCCGACTGCTTTAAGCTGCCTACTTGGCTGGCAGATGATACCGAAATTCTGTGCTACAAAAGCGCATGAATTACGCGCATAAAAAACGGTATACTTTGCCTTCAAGTATGTTTGCGTAATTCATGTGTTTGTAGCACAAAGTTTTAGTATCATCATTCCCATCGTGAAAAAAATAAAAAAGTTGGTGATGATATCTTCAGTTTTTAAAGACTATTAAACCGTAGAAAACGGTGACGATAAGGGAAAAGATAACAGTTTTTGCGTGTGCATTTGAAAAATTCTCTCTCACATAAGTTGATGTGGGTGCTTACTGTTTCAAACAGTTGTATAATGATAATATGAATGTTTGTATGAATAAAAATCAAGGAAGTAGTAAATTTCAAAAGAGCATTTACGTACAACGTCGGTTTAGTATTGATTGAAACCGTGTCTCTTGTCGGTGAACTTGAAATTGATGCTGTGTTGATGACAAAAATGAGACAAAGTTTGCTTGCTGGCTATAAAAACTATAAAAAGTAAAGCTACTAGGAATAGGAAAGGTTTGAGATTTTCACAGGGAACTTTCCGATTTATAACATGTGATGTGGGTATATATGCGATGATGGGGTGTTTTCCGACTTTCAAAGACACAAAATGCACTTTCAGCTACTTACGTGAGCCATCAGCCATCCACTTTTTGTGAGCTGTCATTCTCTTTTCACTAAAATGTTTTACGAAAAGTTACACTTACCATTAAACATACACCGTCATTTTTTGTTAATGTAATCCTATCCTACGTACTCCATACAGCGCCACTATATGCATTTATTTCAGTTTTTTGCTGCAGTTGATACCGGAACGAAAATGTTGGAAAATGGAGTTAAAATGCCTGTTCCAGCTGAGAGGCTTTGTGTAATGTGAAAAGTAGTTTTTTGCTTTTCTCCCGAAGAAAAAACAGCATTGCAACAAATATACACACATAGACAGACTCTCATCTCAAAGTAGTAAAAAACAACAAGATGGTTGACTACATTACACACTTTTTAGTTTTTTATATTCCTGGTACACTTTTTTATTATCCGCGTCTTATTTTAAATGACCCATTCGTACAAAAGAGAAAAAAATCCGAGTTACTAAATCGTAAAGGAGGACAGATAAAACATTGTAATCTAATAACATAGTTTTTTGTTGAGTACATATATTTTCATAGTAGACATAAGAATTTGAGGAATAAAGTAGTACAAAGTTTAAAAGATGTAATGGATTTATATCGCTTTCTGAAAACTAGTTGGGAAATCCTTTACATCCCGTTTGAGAGCAAAATATGCATAACAATCACAATCACTTACTTGACAGTAGAACCGTGCATTCTGAAAAGCCTAAGCCACAAGTTAAATGTACAAAGTTTGCGTATCATCCATCTAAAAAGTCTACTAATAGCGGGTAATTCCCATATTTCAAAAAGATAACAGTATGGTGGAGAGTTGAAGAGCGGCTTCTGCTGCTCTGGAGCAATTCTTGAAATGCGGTCGCTTATTTTTAAGTGGGAAGCATTCACATTTTTTCTACAGACATGTGGATCCTTCATAGTATAGTTTGCCTGGTTTATTTCTAGTTCCAGCAAGCAGTATGGAGCTTTCGTTTTATTGCTTACAAGATTAAGAAGATTAATTTCCATTTGAATGGGACAGAAGAGAAACGGATGATCATGATTATATGACGGAGCTATTAAGAATTCTGAATTAAATCTGTTTCAGTTCAGTTCAACAGTTGCTGGAAAACTTTAGGGAAAACGTTGGTGTAATTCCTTCAGATTTATAAAACTTACAATGGTATTAAATAAAGGCTTGCTTTTACATAACAAGTATTCAGCGTATAAAAGCAAATGATTATCATAAAATAATCGTTATCATGTTAATAAAAAATGTGCGTAAACGTAATGCATGGATGGATAAATATTTTAGAATGCAACTTGTTACAATGTTACAACAGTTGAAGATTACAACCCAAAACACAACCAACCGGCAACCCAACTCAAATAGAAATCTTTTTTTTAACAAGCACAAGAATTGAGAAACGATCGCACTGCAGGGGTGTTAAACAGGCGATATTTTAACAGATTTCCCTAAAATGTCAATTTTGGTTTATCCTGTCTCTAAAACAGATTTGCGGACAGTGTCTAGTAAAGAAGGAAAATAAATTGCCCCAATTCCCAATTGATAGATTGGAAACAGTGATAGATGATAGTACACGTATCACCTTTATCGCTAACTTTTCCCAAACACTAAATTGCGAGCCGCAACGGAACACAAGACAAAAAATATTCGAGCCATTTAACATGACAAGTTGTATTGAGGTACGTATATACCCACATAACTTGATGTACACTAAGGATTAGGTTTTTTTGCTCAAAAGAGTGTGATCTTTTTTTCTTGCTCAGTTTATATTGCACAGATATGTTTCCAATTCATAGCACCATAAGCCACACTTAGAAATACTTTCCATTCCACATCAGATATGAACATCAAGTGTCATCGTTAATAAAAGGAAAAGTCCAAAAAAGAAGAAACCACAACATCTGGTTAGAAGAAAGTTCAATATAAATCTATCATTTTGGATGGCTTTCCTTCTCTGTACCGATAAAAACGGAACAAAAAGGTTTTCCATCATCTGTCACTTATCAACTTTGAATCACAGTTTGTTCCAAATTTTCTTACAGAGTGAATCCTGTTTTACAAAAAAACACTAGAATACGAATACAAACTTGTACCAAAGTGCAATAACAGTGTCTAGCCATAAAAAATGGGATAAAATGTTGAATGGTGATACTGATGATAGTTGATCGAGAGTTGTATTTTTTCCAAGAAGACAACTCTTGCCTACTACATAACATTACTCAACCATAAAGAAATTTACATAACACCATCAAGCATACAAAGAAGTTTCTTGCAATATGGGGTTGATGGCAGATGAAAAACGCTTCTGGTTGGATTAGTTCGACAACCACCACCACCACCGATCTTGTCCCTTTTCCTCTTTGAGCTATTTGGGTTATGTTATGCTACTTTTACATTTGCTTTGCAACTTACTGGAAAAGGGAATATGTTTTCGGAAATCCCTCAACTCATATTCTTCAAGGTTTTTCTCGTTTCCTGGATAATTCCTGGTTTTGCAGCACCGTAGGCGGTGTAAAAGAGAACACAACAACTTATCATGTTGTAAATATGTTATGCATGTAAATTAATGTTATGTTTTTTTCTTGCCTGAGTAAGCAAGCACAGTAACATGAATGGACAGGGCATATTATATTTTGCATTTTGAATGTCTTCAACACAATGCATGAGAAATGGGCCACTTTCCGGTGTTTAAGCAAAAACATGTGCTTTTGCTCGTGGTGCTACTGACAAGCTATGAATGAGACAGTTTAAGGTTGAGTGGCAAGGTAGACATCAAAAGAAGATTTCAAGACGTTCATATTCGTACATTGGTCCACTGAGCCTTGTGAAGCTGAAGCTTACAAGTATCTCAATAAGACGGTCATAACTTAATTTTTAGGGTTATAATATTCGCATTCTCAAATTCTTACCATGCATATGCATATGTAAATTTCCTGTTCTTTCTTGTATTCCGCTAGGAGAAAGTATTAAATAATAATAATAACACTAGATCCCATCCTTTACTAGTTTGTATACTTTCACGCAATAACTTTCATCTTTTAGCTTAAAAAATCGTGATGATGATGAGTTCACTCGCTTGCGCTTACTATAAAACTTATAGCTGGTAAAATTTGGTATTCGAAGTATCTTAGGGAATCTGGGATTTCTCAACTTTCTCCCCTTTTTACTTTCTTGTCAAAAGAAATGCGACCGTGTTTGAAGGTTTACCTCTCGTTCTCTGTTCAACAAACCAACTGATGAAAACTTGCGCTTGTAGTAGTTCCCTGACAGTTGTTGCGGTTTTCACACGTAAAATTTCCAAGAAAATTCGTTAAAATTACATCATCTTATATATTATGTTTTCTTCGTGTAGGAGGGAAAGTTTACCACATGAGACATTTCCAACATTTCAATTTTGTGTCGTCTTATGATAGTACAGTATCATTTTCATAGAGATAAAAAAACATTATACTTTCGGTTTTAGGATCTGTATGGCATACACAAATATTAAATAAAGTTACAGATTTGAAGGCATCGTTTTGTTGTTCATCATAATATTTCAAGCTCAATTGATCGTTTCGAATAGAAATTCGCTGAAAATGATTTACAAAAAACTGTATAGCTACGAGTAATGCTATCATAAGTTACGGAGAAAGTTTGTAATATCGTACATCTTTTTGAAGTATGTTTAAATTAAGCAGGGAATGTAGAGTTTAAAGGGAAGATGCAATAAAAGCCAAATGTCTTCCGTCTCGCTTCATCTCCAAATATACACATTTCCAAAGAAAATTCGAATGTAAAATAAAGCACCAGATCCCCGTACTATATAGTAAGGTATTCATTTTATTTATGATAATTATACTACCTGAGTTGGTTTACTAGTCAAAATATTTTACATGTTGTTTTTCACCTTTATTATGACAATTGAATTTATTGTTAGTCTGTAGGGGAAGGATTATTGCGCAGCAATACCTAAACTCTGAAAAGTAAATTTTGCCGTCTTGAATGAATCATCAAAGGATATATATACATTATGAATGTATGTTCGCATTTTTTCAATATTTCTGTGTGCTGGGTAGTAAGTGCATTATTTGAATTTCCAGTAAAATAAAGCGCAATACTGAATTGTATGCCAGAAAACATATTGTATCCCGAAAAACCCGAGTCATTCGTCAAAATATTTTTTATCTGTTAGACTTGCTGGTAGACAGATAGATAGATTGCACATCTCACGAATTTAAGCAAGCATACATGATTTTATGTGCGATATTGAGCAGATGACATGTGGAGGTCCCAGGTTTTACAGTTACGTTCGAGAATCTACACATGCGTTTCTTGTTCCTCAAACAGTCATGAAATACAAATTGTTAAGAGGATGGACGGGAAATACTTGAATAATATGAAAAGTTAATGTTATTTCCGTAAAATCAGTTGATGGACTACTAGATACTAGATCTGTTCCTAAGTATTTGTGGAATCGAAACCAAATACTTTAATAGCATATGTATGTCCATACTAAAATAAGGTGAAATACAGTTGTGTTGTAAGTCGTAACTAACGTACAGGTGCAATGCATGACGTGGGAGCATATTTGGACGAATAAAGTTTTCATCATGATCATCGACATAAACATATTTATTCGATATTACCCTACATCTTGTATTTTTCATTTAATACGTGATAGATCCGAAGCTCCGGGAATCAAATTACTAGAATGGACTTACACGAACGTTTCACACTCAAGAAATATTTTTGTATGTAGGAAACAGCATGCTTTTCTCAATATTGATGATACGCAAAGGGGAAAACGAGGAAGTGTAAAAATAAATTGATGTGTTCTGATAAAAATTACATTTTGAGCTCACTCGTGAAAATTGCAAAGAAATTTTCAGAGAGCCTAGCTTGAGCATCAGTATTATCCAATGTACATAAACCGTGTACATGTATTCCGATACATGCTGATTCTACGTCATTGACTCAGCATGAAATAAAATCGAATTTATATTTAGTAACAAAAATTCCACGTACAAAAAAGGTATAAAACTAGAAGGGAAAGAATAGAGAGGTATCAAAAAATACTTTTAAAATATTGATATTACATCATGTGATTTCTTTGATGGAAGATGGATCGTCAAAACAAGTTATATGATCATGATCAACAAGATGATGATCTGTGGAGAGCCCATATAATAGAAACAGTGTGAAAGTTGGTGATAATAGCTGATAGTGTATTGTTATCATTGTTATCGTTTCATATCTAGGTTTACTAATAAACATAAAAGAAAACACAATAAAGTCATTTTTATGAAGAGAAATGAAAAGACACCTCGAGATATTGTGGTACAAAGGATACATATACAAACACTCAAATCAATAAAGTAAATTGGATTCGTTATTGGTGTTGGTTTGTATTTATACAGCTTATAGCACTACATAGAAAACGTGAAACTAATCAAATTCTCACGAATCACGTTGCTATACTCGATCGGGGATTGATATGAACAACAAAATTGTCAGTATTTCAGTAGGCGTTTCAAAATAAATCAGATACATACTTTCACTCTGGCGAAAAATGAGATGGTTATACCATCTCGATTGATTTGAACTATTTTCGTAATCCCACTGTAATCGATACAAAAGCAATGATCCTTTTCCTTTGTCATTTGCTTTCGTCCGAGGAAAAAATATTGAGACGGTTATGATTGAAGTTTTCATATCGAGACACAAAGCAAATGCAGGATCCATGGATCATCAGTACATGAACACTTAAGGAATAGAATCTTATATTGTGTATGAAATTGTAATTATAGGGTAGTGTCTATTACTTCCTTGTGTCTTTTTGCACCATTTAGTTAATTGATTCTCATGGTTGTCACCTTAATGATCGTTCCAAATGAAATCTGATGGTTAGGGAGCAATAAAACAAACATTTTGCCAATGCAAAAACTAATTTTTCCGTGCAAAAGACCAACGGCAAATTCATCATTTTTAGAACGACTCTTTTGAGAAAAAACTTGATATTTGGTGGCAAACCGTATTTTTGACAATACGATGAGTTGATTGTTGATTTTATGACAAAGACAAATGTTGCGAAATGAGATGATTTATACTTATCTTTCTAATATCAATTATTACTTACATGTCAGATTCTAAAAAAGTAAAACTACACCAATCTATCTAAGATATCTTACTCTGACAATGAATAGTGACTACTGACTTGCTAAAAATAGTCTGCTGAGACAATAGGTTTTCTTACAATACAACTATGTATCTGTGTTTCTATTGTGGTTACACATTACACACATCGCATGCTCAACTGTTATTTCATTATTGGTGTTCCATGAATTTTTTGTCTGTGATTTATAACCTTGCTGAAAGGAATTGTTTTACTAGGCATCCCACAACGCATGCTTCCATTACCGAAACAGTGAAACTGAAAACTTGCGTTTTGTACTGGGATAATAAAAACTAACGAATGCTTACAAGGTAAATCTCGCAAAAACCACATGCTTTACTGACTATTTTGATAACATTGGATTTACCTGGAGCAAAGAAAAACAGTTTGAAATGTGAGTAACTGTACACATAAGGCGAAAACAAATAAAGTGAGGGAGTCATGCAGTGCTTTTAATTTTTAACTTGTCATTCCTTACGTCTGTATAAATAAGATTCTTCTCAATGCATTTCATAAAAGATATTTTGCTGTTAAAGAGCACTACATTTTTCCTATACAATCACCACATCACTCTCATTAAAACGTTGAATAGGAATGAGTAGAATTTGTGTAATTGCAAGCTGTCAGGTTCATTCCATTAATTAAACTTATAACATGTCATGTGTTGGCCCTTTACCGTAAAAATACAATGGTATAAAAAATGAAAGAAGTAAAAATACGGTAATATTTAGCTATTGTACATTATGCTATATACAGTGCAATTCGATTATAACTGTTTTTGAAACAAAAGTGCATTCAACCTTCTTCAAAATGATACAATAAACCATAAATCAGATAGCTAAACTGTTTCATGTTCATGCAAATATGATATAAAAAGTACCAAAAGTAATTAAAAATTTCCAATGTCGCATGTAGAAACTATAGAGTATATCATCCTTGTTCCTGGTTTGATTAACAGTCTAGTGTTTTATACACTTCACCATCTTAATAGATTATACGTGTTTATTTGACCTTCACGAAAACTAGCCCTTCAATCAAAATATATTGATAATTTATATTTTAAACTAAATATTATAAGACATAAGGTGACCATTTAACTATTTATTTTATGTATTTTCATTCATTTGTCAACTTTGCGAGTATCCTTCCTTTAGTACCTCTCATAAAAAATGTCATTATAGCTCAACGTTCATACGTTTTGCACGCAAACTTTAAAATACTTTTTCATTATTAAAAGTAAATATAAATCCATTTGGTACGTTTACTTTCCATCATTCATAACGGATCGAGGAAGCATCTAATGAATGACTGATCGATAATTGATTGTTGTGTTGACGTCTAGTCCAATAACAAGCGATAGTAATTACCAAGTCAGCTTTATACGTTCCCCATTCTAATTATGATTTTTGCACAGTATACCGTATGGTTAAATTGCAAAGATTTTCATGACTCAAACGAATTTAAATATTATTCTAGACCAACAAGCAGCAATATTACTTTATTACGTCCAGGTAGTATCAGTACACACAGAGATTTCGCACAGCATTGTGCTCTGTTTTAGCTTTATGAGGAGAGCATCAAACAAAAAATATAATTATGTATACAGTAATTAGCCTTAGGATATTCACCAGCTCAAAAAAATCAGCAAGGAGGGTCCTTCTGGTGTGCATCAAATTAAGCCACATCGAAGGCGTACATAATCAAAGATTTCATCAAGCGTCATCAGAGATACATACATCGTTCCTTCACAGTTGGACAACCCGATCAGCATCAACATTTCAGCTCACTAGTCAAATAATTATTATGTTGATTTATCATAATATCATCAACATCATCTCTGTATCATTGCACCGTACATTAATAATATAGATATACTTTCTCATTTTCGGTCCACCGGACCAACAACAGGCACCGGGCACCTTTTGCACGGCTTCGTGATTACAGCACAGCTAAAACTTTACACACTGCGAAATACGTTTTGTGAAACTTTCATTGATGACAATGATGAAATTTGGTATAAAGGAAGTTGTAATACCGAAACAACTTTCAATACTGGTTGTAGTTCTAATCCTTTTCATCATGTCTTTGATACGCGAAATGGCCCCAAGGTTTTATTCTCTTGTGAATATTAATGTACACTTATTTCACCAAATCCTCTTATAAAAGTGTGCTGTATCTTTAACGCTGAGTCAGCTTTTGATATCGGTATACATTTTAGCATACTAAAATATAAATTTTGCAAGTTTTGTACTTCTTCCTTTGCTAAAAAATAAAAACTAAAATGTTTCAGACAAACACAGACAGCAGAGGAATTTTAAAAACGTAAAATATACGAGAGTGCTTGATTGATACACATTTCATAATGGAAACCTGCTCGTCCACTTTTTGACAAAACATAAAGACGGTATAACTGTCCATTGTGATATCTTAAGAGCAAAGAAATGGAAAATGAGAAACGGCCAGTCTTCAGAGACAGAAAAACATTCAACTGAAAACTTTTCTTAAATCAAAACAACACATCACCACTACAGCATGGTCATCAGTTTGCCTTTTGTTTGAGGATTCAAGAAGATTTTTTTGTCAGAAGAATGCTTAATAACGACAATTATCTTTGGATTTCATTCAACTAATAAATGGGGATATACGAACGATGTGATGTTTTGTAATCATACATGCACATCATATTTATGTATTCGCATATCTATTTTCTTTCTCAATTCTCAATTATTTGCTGACTTTGTAAGAAAGAAATTCCACTGCGGATTTCAAATTTTGTATTGGACTTCATGTAGATAAAAAGAATATGCTCCATGAGAAATTTATAGTACATACCTATGTAAGGTTGTATTACATTGCATAACACCAAAATATCAATTTAATCAATTGTAACAACTACGTGTTATTGATTTTAAGTAGCTGGTATCCATAACCTATCATTGTGTATAAGTTATCATTAGTAATTTTTTCAATGATATAGTATTTTCTTGCAAAGAATTTACATATTATAGTTCACAACTCGTTCACAAATTCAATCCTCCTTACATTTCATTTAAATCAATGCAATGACCCTTAAAATGTTTCATTTTAGTCCGTCACAGTAACATGATACATGGGCATTTATAACGAGCGTAAGAAAAAAATTATTAAAAAAGTGTATTCAACCAATTTGTGAAAATCATGAGCTATTTTTGGCTTTGTAGAGTCGTATTTACCGATATTTGATCATTTAAAAAATCTTTTTACCAACAAAACGATACCGGAAGTAGTTCGTATGGACAAAAACAGTAAGCATTGTTTGTTAAAGATACGATCGTATCTTACGATAGATCGATATTTAAACAGATTAGACTCATCTTTGAGTGCATTAACTATTTTAGTTTGGAGCATTGGCTGATCTCGATAAAAGAGAAAGAAATAAAAGCCATGATCTCCAATAAAAAGGGGCTTATTTTCACTTGCAGCAGGTATGCTAACAACTGCACAAATCTTGACATGCTTGATTATATATCAGAAGCTTTGTATCATGATTGCAGCAACAAAGGCGGCTGTTGGGGTAAATACATATTTACTACAAGGTATATCATGCAGGTACTTAAGACATGTATACTACATGTATACAAAGCAGATAACAATATGCGTATTTTGTACGTGTGGGTTCGGTGACCTTCTTTAGACAAACTGCATATGACTACTGCATTGTTAGCATAAACTAATATGTGTAACAAGTAACAAGTTGGTCCACAAGCTTAAGTTGCCGAAATTGTAGGAGGCTCTGTCTTGAGTATCAAAAGCCGTTTTGCGAAATTTGCAAGTATCAAAACAAGCTGTGCATTTCAGCAGTTTTTCTTTTTCTCGAAAGACGTGACGCGATGGGATTTATGTTGTTGTACATGATTGCGCTTGTGCTGTGACAATTGAACAATTTTTGCAACAGGTTAATATTAGAATTCTCAATGCACGAATTTGCAGTGTTGAAAATTGCATGTTCTTCTGTTGATCGCCAACTGCAATATGGAAGACAACCAACCATAGCTTTGCTTTTTACCCTGATCTCTTGGAAAATACATTTGGGTATTTTAGTTTTTATAATGACTCTGAGAATTCGTTTTGTTCTGTTGTACTCCAACTTCCAATTAATGGGGTTTTCAGTATTCATTCAGCCAAGGACAGATAAAATACAGACCATGAAATTGAGGTGAAAATATAGTGACAGCTAAAAAGTGAGAATATATCATTTATTTTTGTCTGAGGCTGCAAAGCCACTACTTTTAAAAGCACATGCAGTCGAATAGCAAGGTTGCAGACTATGCAGACAATGACACAATCAGAAACGAGACATCATCACAAGAAAAACATGACTCATCTTTGGCTTCCTTTTCGTTTCGGAACAGAACCAGAATAAACAAAAAGAGAAACCACTAATGAGTCTCTTGTCTGTTATTAGGAAATGTCGTGGTATGTTGTGGACTGCACATGTCATCCTAAATCTTCTGATATCCCGTCACACTATGGATAAGTTAATTTTCGAGTTTTTGGCACATGTGGAATTGGAACTAGGTGTCATTTGTGTCAAAACTGAGAAAGTCATTTTACGGTTTTGATCATAGTTTCACAACGAATGATTAGGGTTATATGAACGAAATACATTTCCACCAAAATAAACCAATTAAATTATAAATTTTGGTTCGAAAAATTTTGTGATTGCAATTTTTATTCAGTGTACGAATTCATATAGGCTTGCCTTATTTAATTTCTGCATGTGAGGTCTTCATTGCCAATGAGGGTTACGTGATGGTGATGATGACGTTAATTGAAGTCGATGAATGAGTTATCCTCCCGCTGCCATTTGGCATGTTAAATATGCTTTCATAGCAGGTTGGCTAGCATCACACGAATCGAAGTCAATGCGCATATGCCAACATTTTAAAAGTTTGGTTTCAACAGTTTTTGAAGATTTATAAAGACTGATGCCCTATGCGTAATTTTTAATTTCAGATTTCAAATTAATAGGTTTCAGTTTCCTAATGTATTACTGAGTACGTACATATGTATATGAAACATAATATCTTGTTTAGTTTTAAAGGAAACCCAGATGACACGAACACGCATCAACGCTTCAACAAAATAATCATGTATGGATGTACATTTTCTAAGCTTTTGTTTGTTTTGCAATTTAAGACTAGTGGATTATTCCACTATATGCTTATGCTATTATTTTTAAACGACTAAAATCAGGAAAACCATTTTATGATGTATGACTAAAATACAATGTATGTTCTTTTGTACACCTGTATTTTTTTGAGCACTTGGTCGACTTTTATATTATTCTCTCTGAGCAGAACAAATATAACAATAAGCACGCCCATCTACAATCCCATTTATCATCGCATTTGCGTGCAAAGATTTCTTTGTAGTTCCATTCGTTACGGAGTTTTTTATTCATATTGTATCATCAAAATGAAGCAGACAATAAGAACTAGATGAATGAAGGAACAAATAAATAATAAAACATCTAACAAAATTACACTGCACGATGATAGTCCAGCTAAAAGCAAAAGGGAAGAGTCTCGATAAAACTTTATGATGAAAGTGAAAAGAACTGACAGAATAACGTCATGCCTTTCATGCTATTTTTTCTTTCATTCAACCAATACAACACTAACAAGTGCACTCACTCAGTCAGAATATTTTTTGATGCATCGTCTTTTTCCTATTTATGTACATTTTTTCTTTTTTTATAAATCATTGTCATGAAATGGTTCAAAATGATAGTCAAATATTGAGATACACGGGATGAAAAAAGTAATATTTCATTTTGCCAGCATCATCATCATCGTCATCAAGCAATATAGAGTTTAACCCTTTAGCATCTTCTCGAAATCAACTAGTTTAATAATAATATTGTACACGAGAGATTCATTCATTCATATACATACTTTAGCTAGCAAGTAAGCCACACAGAAACACAATGAAGGAGAGCAGAGTAAAAATCACGGAAATCTCCCTACGATTGCTATTGCCATGCAAAAGAACGAGTACCTAATCAAGCAACCAAAAGCAAAGTATATAAAATCCCAGCCAAAAATCCATGATGAGAATATAACAAAACTGAATATGCACAACTCACGACAACAACAGACGACGAATAATGATGATGACTATGACGGTACAATCACGTTTCACCAATTTAAAAACGATACTGCACATTAGCCAAGCCTCGATTTATGATGCATTCATTTTAAACCACACACATTTATATAACACATTCATGTCTGAAGACGTCAAAAAAATCTACGTACGAAAAAAAATGTTCAAGTAGTTGAGCATGCAAATCTGAATAAAAAAGTTCTTTGTACAAAAGAACAACATCACCAATTCAAAAAAAGCCTGCATGCGTGCATACACATTGACGAAAAAATCACAAATTATATTAAAGGTAAATGCAGCAGCAACATTCTAAGTATTTTTTTGGTAGCAAGTTATGCGTAGCCATTCAGGGAAAATGTGTCTACTCATCCACATTACATCAAACAAGTAGCAAACTCACGACTACTAAGAATGATGAGTGGTGCTGCTGTTGCAGGAACATAAGACGATTATTTAGTCCTCTGTCGTTTCCTAATTTTGCAGGGTGATATATGAAATAATAAAGAAATCGAGGGAGTGGCTGTGAATTCTTTGGTATAGTGAAGCATTACCGAAGCAAATCTGAAATATATTCATGTGGCCAAAAGTTTAGTCAGAGTTAATATCAATAGAGGACATGGTAAACTCACGGTATGAAAATAATAGGGAGTGATATGAAAATGCAAATATTCTACGACTGGGAATAGTGAGGGTGAAAGAAGGGTTGAAAATGAACGCTCCAGGATTGATTCGGATATGATGATGATGGCTCACTTTCTTGGGTGCGTGTATGTAAGCTTGTACTTTTCACCGTCTTCTTATTTTTCTTACAGGTTTAAAATGCAAGCCTACCACTAATCGCCTTTAAATAAGTACTAATGTGGTATAATAATGGCCGTGCTAATGTCATAATAATCATTTTACTCCGCTTACAATAAACCTAATCATCTTCGTGGCACAGCAAAAGCAAGAGTCATGATGATGATACGCATAATATTTGCCAAAGGTCAAACGTAGATTTTTTGGACGATGTATAAAGCATAAAAATTACAAAAAAGGTACACGAACGAAAAAAACGAAAAGCTTGAAGAAGAACACAGGGAGAAATTATAGTAATGGTTTTGATGGGGGTTGTAATAATAATCATAACTAAAGCTAAAATCTACCACATTTATTCAATACAATGCGGCAGAGCACAACTTATTTTCTTGTTTTGGTTAACCGTGTAGCTTGGCGTGGCATGGTAAAATTATTTTATATTTTTTGGAGCTGACTCTGAATTGACTTGACTTGACTAAAGTGAGAAGCGAATCTGAAGAAAAATCGTGAACGAATCATTTCATGCCTCTATATCATTTAAATCGCTTGATATTATTGTATTGTTTCCAAAGAGCATTTATATATTTGACAATACAAAAAAAACTTGGGTGAGTGAGGAGACCTGCAGCAAACACACATATTTTTTTACAGCATGCGAGTTGAATATGAATTTAGCAATAATAATGATTATAGCTGATGGTGATGACCGGAACGATGATGTGGGACGTAGAATCTATGAATTCATGCATGTGTAATGGTATTTCGTTTGTGATATTTCGATATAATATATTGCCTTAAAACTTATTCTGTTCTATTGTTTCTGCATACTAAATTTACACGAGAGAGAAAGTTGAGGAGCATGGCTAATACCCATTAAGTCCCAACGAAAAAAATGAAGACAAAGTAATCGCATTATAAAAAATATGCTATATTCCCTTGCAGTACATATGTCTTTGCAAATACTTAAAAGACTATATTACATCTGACCGAACGTGCACATAATGACGACGCAACCTCTGCGATTTAACACTAAAAACTATTATTGCTACGTCAGGCAGGGCACTGCCACTGAACAAGTCTAGCCTTTCTGCCCGTCAAAGTACATAATATACCTACATGTATGTATATAGTGTAGTCACAATCTCACCAAAGAAGAATTGACTTCTTTTTGACATTGAATTTTTTTGCAAATGAAATGATAATGGTAATGCCTCCAGGCTCCAGCATGCATGGATTCTTCAATAAGCTGAGCTCAGGTGAGGTTTCTAATGTGAGGTGATTGTATTACAATTTGTGGTAGGTATTAGTGTATTCCATACCACTACAGCACACACAAGATAATGATCATGATGAGTAATAAAACATGTACCTATTTGAAATCTCTTGTCGTTAACGTTGCTGCACAGAACAATTTTATTACTGTGGTCGGTCATGAATGTCTTGTAGTGGAAACATTTTCTCTTAAAGAGTGTCATAAGAATTTCACGGTCATCATCATTAAAAGGATGGCGAAAATTTCCCACAATGTTTCGCTTGCCGTAGTTTTAGAAAGAAACTCGTCAGTCAACACTCAACTTTATTTTGCTGAAAGACATCTCACACAGTATTAAACCACGCTCGACTCAAAAAAGATCATATAGCCATGTAACAGACAGTCTTTTTTGAGCACAAGATTATGTGTGCATATGTATTTATGTTTCACGTAGTCTATTCAATTTCATATCCGACTTGTATCAAATCCTCTCACAATCTTCTTTCTTGGTCATGAAATGTTGAATCGTGATTTCTCGTATTAATTACTACTTTTGGTAAGAGATAATTATTCGAGCGGACACATTATTACTTGAGTAGCTTTCGCCAAACTTATAGGTGTGTAAATTAGAGAATAATGAAATGTCGACATGAGTGATGTTACAAAGTTAATTATGTTTTTTTAGATGTATATGAATCCATGTACTATGCATACATGCCTGTGTTACAGTAGTGAAATCAAATACACTGTTAAACTGAATAGCCTCAATGATATGAATATTATCCATAATTTTTGCTAAAAACGTATGAATAATTTTGCAGTTTAATTTACTTGCAACCTGAAACAACAGAGAAAACAAGTAGTAATTCTTGCTGGTGGTGCCAATTTCTGAAATTCTATACATATGTTTTGAGTAATGTCTTTGTAGGATTTTTAGAATATTTTTTTGACAAGTTGATGTAATGTAACTCGTGTGTCTCTGCCCGTACAAAAAATTTGATAGGCCAAAGAACTCTTCGCTGATTCATCGTATCATAAATAACATGAAGCAGTGATGAAATGCAGGTTATTTTTCTAAACAGAAACATCATAAGAATTCGCAGAATTAAAAAAGCAACAAAACAGTGCCATTTCAGTGAAATTCGCAAGTACAAAATTGCCAACTGCGACGTAAAATACACAATAAACAGTATTTTTGTTTGTATGCTTCAGCCAGAAAACTATACAGGTATAATCAAAACAATATTTCCCAGCATTAATAGTCCAATAAATGGACAAATCGCCCAATCGTAACCAAAAATTATAGAGAAAAATGAACTGATACGATACAAGTTTCAAACAGATACTGATTGAAATTATTCTAATGGCAATACATTCACATTAATTTCAAATAATGAAATGCTACAATACATAATAATCAGTATCAGTACCAAAATTGTTTTATTATGGATGCGGTTTGTTATTTAATTTCTTGAAGTGAATCAATTCACTCACAATCATACAATACCAAAAATTGTTACAAAAACACAAGTTAAGACAAACCACACAAAGAAAATATATATGTATGAATCGTATTTTGGTCGTAGCAAATATAAAAAAACCGGACAATTTTCTGCAAGATTGGAAGTTTGGCAGTAAGATTGCATGACGTAATTTGCCACAGAGGTCATATTATTAATGGAAATCACTAGACCTGTGCAAATCGTTCCAAGTCATATATTTTATGCTTTGACATGGTGCCCTGTGACTTGGTATGGGCACGAATCATGATAAAATAAGTCGAATGGGCCCATGTTGAGATGTCATATTTGTCATATCCGGTCTCCTATGTCATATGTCATATGACACGTCATATTTTGGAATATTTGCATACAATTTACTATTTCTTTGCATTTTTCAGAAAAAGTTTACTTTTTGCACGTTTTAAAAGCCGTCTGCATGAAATTTTGTGCTAGTAAATGATTTTACGGAAAGAAAAAGGCTGGAATTTAGGTTACAATTTAGGCATTTAAGTTTAGACTTTATTAGAATGTTAAGGCGTACTTAGAGTTCATCCTATTTTAAACTTTGGGACGGACAAAAGTCGAAAAAAGCATATATACTCGTTCCCAATCTTTTCCCAAAATAATATTTCTGAAATATGCCGAAAGATTATTTTAGGATTTCGACGTTGACATTTATACTAAAGATGAAATTTGGGAAAGTCGAAAGTCCGATTTTGGGAATTGGGAACCAATTTTTGATGTATTTATAGTCCTTCCTATAATTAGATTTCCATGGGAATTTCCCAAATTTCTGCCCATTTTGAAAGTTGAAACAATCTCAACTTTTTCCTAAAGATTATTTTCGGCATTCGAACAAATTGTCGCAGAACTATAAATGCTACATTTCAAAATTTAGGGGGATCCAAAAACTTAATTTAAACTATGCGATTTGTAATATATTGCATTTATACTTCAGATTTTCGACTTCTGACTTATCCCAAAATAAGTTTTACGAAATTTGGGATATTTGACTTTAGGACAGACTCTAAGTGGCCCTAATTGATCCTAATTTCCCTTTTTTATTTTGTTTTTATCGTAAATTTAGTAATGGATCTGATGACGTTATGTTCGTTATTATGCTCAAGTGTGGGAGTTTTTACATATTTAATTTGAAAACATGCTCTCACTCAACTTATCTATTGAGTTTCCATTCTTAAAAGTAATTTACAGAGAAACTAAACCATGTAAAACCACAGAGTATCCTGAGACTCTCGGCCTTCTTGCTAATTTGATGATCGCTTTAAAAGAAACTCGTAAAAATTGTTACATCTTTTCAATCCAATCAACTCTTTTGCAATTTCTTGTTTTTCATACCACACCGTGTCCATCAGTATTCCAAACTTGTTGAAATCTTAGAAACTTGTATATTGCTTTTCTTTCTACATACTTAAAGATTAAGTTTTTTTTGCAAAACAACCTATTTCTATAAATCATGAACCCACTGAGAGATGAGACACATGACACACGCTTGCTTGCAAGCTACCTAGATTGCAAGACACACGGTTTTTCTGTAACGGCAACGGCATGAAAAGGGAAATTTAATGTGTAAAGAAGAAAGAAATGATTTGGAGAAGAGAATACTGCAAGCAAGGTGTACTAACATTTTTTTTGGAAGAAACAAACTATTTTTAGATTTCTATGTAAGCACAGGATATTAAACACATTTCCAACTTTTATTTTCCACAAAGCTACTGGTGACTGGGTACTAAAAAAACGTTATGATCATATCATAATGCTTTTTCTTACCTTATAGCTTTTGAGGTTTACGACAATTTAATATACATATGTGTGTGCTTCGGGCTTTTCCTTTCCTTGAAAATGAGAAACCGTTGAAACTTTTCCGTGAGTCTTAAGAATAACAAGTATTAATGATCTTTCGTCGTTGGACTATCTGTTTGTTTTTACAATTTTACATGCAATGTCAGTTTTAAGATGGGATGGATGCGGTACTTCATAAATTTAAGATTGTATCTCTTCAGTTCTTGAGCTTAATTGCTTTGCGATTTCCACAGATGCCCGATCGCCGTCAAGGGAAATGTGTAACAACTTGTGACAGAACGGACCAGGTGAAGCGAACCGTTTCGAGGTAAATCTGGGATTTGGACGTCACAGAAAATGCATGAAAAAATTAACTTGTCAATGAGTCAATCCTTTAAAAGTTTGTCCTTGCTTTGATTTTTAAGCATGTGTGTAGTGTGTGTCGGTGTCAAAGAGCACAAAACGCGGTACTTGACTACATCGTTTTCATAATATTCATTTTTGCCAGGTCTGCTCTTCTCCTCTGGTCCGGGTCCGGTCACTATCTTGTCATGTCACTAAACAGTGCAACTGCAAAAAAGCAATGTGGATTTATGTATTTTTAGGTAAATCGAGGCAGAGCGTCTTCATAATTTTTTAGAGCATCTTATCTGTTTTAAGTAGACGCTATAAAAAGGCGTCAGACGTCATTGTCAGAATTTTACCTTATGTCATGTCAAACATGTACTCGTGTACTAGTACGTGCATAAATGCATAAAACCAAGAGAATTTCTTCGTGTGCGATACTGCGATACGCAATAAAAAGGAAATTAGAACATGCCGAAATTAGCTCACAGGAAGAATGCTCTTCAAGCTATAAAACAAAATTTATTGTATAACCCGACGCAAACCAATACAAAGAAACCTCAGTCATTAAGACGTAATACGTCAATCAGTAAATCTCAGAATCTTCCGTTGTTGTTTTTTGTGTAATTTGGGTTAAAGCTGGTGCGGGATTCATTGCGCTGTGCTTTAAGCCAACCTGACCTGACCACTTAATAAAAAATGGTGTTGATTGTTTTTCTTAAACAAAAACGTCGTAATTTTCAAGGAATTGTTTTGAAAATTTCTAGATTTAGTGTTGCGAACATGTTCACAAACAAACAGTTCGTTAATACGTTTAATACATCAAATAATTGATTCTAAAAGAATGCATGTATACTATACTATACTATTACTAGTATTGATATTAGAAGTACTTTTTAATTAAATAAATCCCCAAATTCTGGGATTTCCAAAATGTTAGACATCAAGACTTTTTCCGCGTTCCCTGTCACTTCGTCTTTCGTTTTATCTTCCATCTCCCTCAATGATATTTATTTACGCTTCGTCGACAAACTTGGCAAGAAAAGTTATATGTTGTTACGGAACGGATAATGAAGTTGAACGGCCTCCTCCCTCTTGAAAGCTGAACACAATCCAAGAAACTCCTCCAGGAAATGACAAGCAAGCAACAAAAGATATGTCAGCAGCGTATCAAATCAAGTATCATAGCATGTATCACGTACTCACGTACACAAAACTTGACTTTGATGAAAAGGATAAGTGTGTAATATGTGACGTGTGAACATGATGTAAAAACTAGATAACCCGTTCAACTAATAAATATTATTTGGAAAAGGAAAGTTCATAATAAGTTTTCATTTTCATGCCTGCTTTCCTGCTTAATTACATCAAAAAGCATATCTGTCAAATTATAATGCTAAATATTATAATCCAATTCCTAAACACGCATTCTGGGACCATTTCTGTGATTTATGTCATTTCTTTCGAAGGGGCAGGCAAATTAAAATTTCATGAACCATGAACCCAAGAATGATGCAAGAAGAAAAAAATATTCCCGTACGTGTGGTATTTTGTCTTTGTCACGCAAGATTCCATTTCATTTTTTTACTACTTCATCTCAAGCGAATTAGTATGAAAGAGATTGAGAGAAGATTCCATATCCCATCACCCCATAAACAAGAACAAGACATCAACTCTTAACTAACTCAACCCTTTTTTGCATTGAACAACCACTGTAGTATTCAACCACTGTAGTATACAGTGACTATTATTTTAAGTTCACCGATCATCAGGCAGCCTTCAGGTCACTCTTTCTCATAAAAATCCAAAATCACAAGAATTTATTTCGAGTGATAACGAAGATGATTGACGTAATGC
>JAQFXM010001328.1:0-33511 GCA_034693345.1 Entomobrya multifasciata
ATTGTGAGGCAGTGATATCGGAAATCCTAAGAATTACGTCAGCAGCCCCACTTACCGTTCCTCATACAACGACATCCAATTTGGTATTTCAAGATTACAACATTCCGATGGGAACTCCTCTTATTGCTAATCTGTATGCTGTGCATCATGACCCTGAAATTTGGGGGGATCCGGAGTGCTTCAGACCAGAAAGATTTTTAAACGAGAACAATACAAAGTTTTTGAGCAACGAGGCTCTCATACCATTTGGCGAAGGAAAAAGAAAATGCATCGGAGATACATTCGTAAAAGACACTTTGTTTTTGTTTGTAACCAGTATACTTCAACGGTATAATATTCCACCTGATCCCAGTAATACAGAAAATGCAGACTTCGAACCAGGGTTGGGATTTATTTTAGGTCCTAAGCCATTTAAAATTTGCATTTCTTCTAGAAAATATTGAGTAGTTTTGTTGTTTTATTAATCAACTGAAACCAGTGATATTCCGTATCGCAGTAATTATTTAAAAATACCTTTGACCTATTTTTATGATAAGTAAACTTTTTATCGAGAGAAAAGTTGAGAAATAATATGTTTGTCATGAGTATTTGTGTTTTTTAAATGTTCAGTTTCGTTTTTTTCGAATTAGAGCTCTTTGGATGAAGATGAGAAATAAAATTGATTAAATATTTTTATAAGATATACGGCATTTAATAGATTTATTTCATTGTTGCCATGATTAGGTTTTTACCGTATGCTGACTACATTAGTCGGAGTGAGTTTCAATTTCAATTGGTTTTAGTATGAAAATAGGTTAATTTGTTTATAAAACAGTTGAATTTATAAATTTATAAATTTGAGTTTCAGTCCAATACACTCGTAAGATTCAGCATAAATGTGTATAGAATATAGTTAATTTTAAGGCACACTTGTATTTCTTTTAAAATATTTTAAATGACGGTGTAATATTTTTGATAACTCAAATTACTCATTGAAGAATTTAACTGTGAATGAATTGTACAAGGATTGCAATCATGTGGTAAAATGACAAACCAAATTACCTTATGAAAGCTTTTACATGCTTTACAAGCAAATTAGCAAGTGACAACATTGATAAAGTAAGTGCGTCGGGTCACTGTCCCAAAGTAGGTGCAACTAAGCTTGTTTTGATAACGTTTTATAAAACTTGCAGATTTTTATTCATTGAATCCATGAATGAATTCAGTCTTGTCACGAAAACAGATTAATTGCAATAGACATAAATTAGCTTACTTCTTTTAAGTATTAGCTTCACGACTGCTTGAATGGTAGCAGCATGGAGTGATAAGTCATATATAATTTTTATATTGAAGTTGTCTTTTTAAAATAGGTCTTTTCCTAAATATACCGTCAATTTGAGGAAAGTTCAACTATGACAAAATGTCAAAATTCGGGAAACCTGACACAAATTTTAGTCACATTGTCGAGTATGAAATCAACATTACTAAAGTTACGATTAAAAACAGAAATGTCTCACTAAATTTGATTAACTTTTTTTGGTTTTATGAATTGTCACAATTTCATGCTTTATCACAAGTTCTCAAGTACAGCATTGAAATTAGTACATTGGGTCACTGTCACTGCCACCAAAGCAATATTATCTACTGCAAATCTAAAGTTGACCTTGATAACCCTCAAAAACGATCCCATCAGATTTATGCATATATTTATATTTATGCAGCACTTATCGTCAATGAATGAATCCAGCCTTGTTGTGAAAGCAGATACAATTAACAAGCACGATTTAGCCGAGTGAAATAGTTAAGTAAGCGACCTACCTTTTTTATGCATGAAACTCATTAGTTAAAATTAAATACTCGATGCTTGCAAAACTGGTTCTCTTGGTCAAAGTTTTTACTCTATGATTGGAATAAGCATAAATAAATAATTTAGCTGACCTACTCAACTATTTGCAAAATGATGTCTTATCACTAATTAAATTTCATATCATCGAAAACTTTAACCTTATTTCATAACCAAGCTCTTTAAAAAACATGCATGCAGATTGATCCGTCCGTTACAGAATGGCAGAGCAGCTCTATGAAAAAATGCATCGAAGAAGATTTTGGTATGAAATCATACCAGCAAGGCTACTTTCGTAAACAAACAATAGTTTAGTAAAAACTTCATTTTACATAAATCTAGAATTTATCATGAGTTAAATCATATGTACTTGGAAACATGTATTGAATAACAGCATCAAATTTTTGTCCCATAAGCTGTAGGGTATTTATTTAATTTGAATTTAGAAAGGTTTTTATGGTCCTACTGAGCTAATCCAAACGTCGAAATACATTTATAATATTTTAATATCTTTTAAATTCAAATAAATTTATCAACTGGATTTAATTCATTGTTTAGGTCATTAATTCTCAAATCTATATTTAAACCTGAAAATCCACTTGCTAAGATTTTTTGTTACGTTTTCATGTATTCACATAAAGTGATCTCTATTCACTCTTGTAAAGTTTTTAGTATCATTCATTCAACTGTACAGTCTCAACTCAATAGATGTAGATGGTTTGGATGATGATGTAATCTCGTACTTATGGACAGACATATTCGATGAGTTTAGTACGTCAAAATTATGTGTAAGTGTATATTATCATTGGAATCATTAAATATTTATTTTCCATTTCACATAAAATAAAAATACTTACAGCAAAATGAATTTGTGCAGTAAAAGAACAATTAAATGTGCAATTACATATCTTACCATGTTTTATACGAATACAATCAGTTATTTGACCCAGAACACTTTGAAAATTATATTTTTGAAAAATCAATAATCCATAGAAAATAAATACAATTTTTGGCACAAAATGAACATACTGCTGCAACCTGATTTAACACTGATTTTTATAAATTTAGATCATGAATATCTCCTAAAAATAATTTTAGACACCTTTATCAGTTAATCTCTGTGAACTAGATAATAATGAGGTTCATTATATAAAATTTGCCAGATTAAAATTTGCAAAATATGGATCACAATTAAGATCTGTATTCAGTACTTAGCTTTTAAATTATCAGAATCCAAACTAATTACATTCTTGATTGCACACACAGCAAACGCTGTAGAAATTGCCTCTGATGAGGTAAAAATATTGAATGGAGCCCATTGGTAAACTTGGGCCCTCGGAAAGGATCCATTTGGCGATTGTAAAGCTAACAAATTTTTCATCTTAAGGTGAATGTACATTTTTGCGTTTCCATGCAAATTTTCACAATGCAAATTCAGATTGATTGCTGCCAAAATTTGACAGGCCAGCTCCACAACTGTTTGATTATCAGTACCATCATCCGACTGCACTGGTTCCAATTTCTTCATTATTATTTCAACTAGCTTTTGCTGAAAAAGTTCCTTTCCAAGATTGGATGCCTTGACAAATCTTGAGAGCAAGAAAAGCAGAACATTTGGATTTCTGTAATATGTTGCGTGTGTAATCACCTTTTCGTTTTTCCCTATTTGTTCCAGAGCAGCACCTATTAGCCGCATTGTTGGTTGAAACTCTTGTCTTTTCAAAACATGGTCCAACTTTAGTGAACCAAACAGCCAAAAACAGTTGAGACAACTTCCAATGTCAATTTTAGTGGTTTCGAAAAAGTATTTGGATTCTAAAGACCGTGGATCCTGTTTCATTTCTGTGGAACTTGGCATGAGAAATGTGCCAAGTAGTCCATCATTGCTGAACATAAAATGTTCACGCATTTTCTCTGAGACAATCATGCATTCATCTAAAGACATGGTTTTACCCAAGTAGAGGCTCATCAGAATAACACTAGTGTCGTCAATATCCGCAGGTATAAGATCGTGTAGTTTCAAACTGTTCTTTAAAAAGTAGTTCCAGAAACCGGATTCTCTCTGATCTTTCTTTAGGAATAGTTGCAAGCTTGCAATTACATCAGGACATATTCCAACGTCCAGTAAAAGTGGTAAAATAAGTGCAGAGTCAAAAGCCGTTGGAATATTTTTTATGACTTTTTCAACGTCTCCGGTAACTTCTCCACTGTAACCGTACAGTAATGAACAGGTCATTTCCAAAAACCGAAGACCGTTTTTTAAACAAGTTTTGGGATAACTAATTTTGCTCACATTTTCTTCAAGGTAAACTTTATATTTTCTATTCGATTGTATTTTTTGAAATATGTATGTTGCGATGGGATGAAAACTCATTGTGAAATGCGGCTCTAAAATAATGTTTTGTTTCAATATCTCTATCGTGTACAGAAACTTTAAAGCAACCAAGTTTTACTAGAGCTGGAAACACTTTCAACTTTTGTAGAATGGTAAATTTTCTCAATAAATGTTGACAGATGACTAAACCAGATTGAGTAAAAACTCAACATTATCAGATCATTGGACGTACTGAAGTAAGCTACGACAGCAATATAAAAATGCAAGTAGAAAAACATGAAATAAGTGCACATATTGGTCAATTCAAGTTAGAAAATTGGTTTACTGCCGGTTTCCCAACCATATTCAACCAAATGTTTATCTGTCTTCCCCAACGTCTTTTATTTGGCATAAATAGTTTTGTGCAAAAATTCAATGTTTAATCGATCCCAATTCTTTTTTCCCAATAAAATTAGTTCAATACGGTCAAAATTTACTTCTCTCATGTTAAAGCTAAACGAAATTGGTGTTTGTTGGATATGCGTGTGTTACATAACTTAATTGCTTTTTTGATTTACAACTTATTCTCAATGAACTCATGGAAAAGAAGGTTGGTAGGTGGAATGAACATTTCAAAAGTGAATGTGCAAATCACTGTTATTGTCCTGAATTATGATTGGTTGGCGACTTGTCTCCATTGTTATTGTGCAATCAAGCGTGAAATCCCCTTTACCACACACACAATTTTGTTTTAACGCGAAGGAAAAAAACATCACTTTGTGAAGACCCCCCACAATATATTATATATATAATTGAACACTAAAATTATAAACCAGTTGTTTAATGGAATGTATTGTTAAAACTATCAACCACAGTTTGCAGTAAAAGAAAAAGAGTTTGAAAAACATCGGGAATGTGCACTGAAAACCAAGAAATAAAACACTTCCCTGCCCACAGATTACCAGGCGTTAACGGCAGTTTAAATATGGGACAAGTTTGGACGAAGGTAACCCAAAGGTTGAAGTGAATGTGAATAGCGAGGATGAAAATTATTTGTTTATAGAGCAATAGGTGGTATGAATACTGAATTTAGTACACAAGAAGTATCTTATTTGATAGAATTTTTATTCATGCTTGCTAACTATGTACTCTTCATTATATTGACATCATTCATTGTGCTTAGTAATTAATTCAATGAAATTAATAGACTGATTATAACAACACAGGGTAAACCTTTCATGGGTTTCCAAAGAAGGCTTATTTAATTTAATTTTAATACATGCCCGATTTTTAAACTGCCGTTAACGCCTGGTAATCTGTGGGCAGGGAAGTGTTTTATTTCTAGCTTGTCAGTGCACATTCCCGATGTTTTTCAAACTTTTTTGACTGGGATATTCGTATTCATAATATATTTTTATTCCTCTCTCTCTCCGAATTTCATCCCATAATACGAAAGAGCACAATCATTTCATCATTATTTTCCTTGGCTTTTTCCAGAAAAAGTTTTCCTTCCGCCGCGCCTTTTATTCATACTTTTCATTCCATGACATGGTCCGTAATAATAACTAACGATGAGGAAAACTCTAGTCTGCTGGTTGGTGATGGTAGTGGTACTAGCTTTTTGGCTTTTTTTTAATACACTGTAACAAAAGCGAACATAATAATAATAAAGCTTCCTCCTTCATGTCGATGTCCTCCTTGTCGGTTTCCCTCATAAAGAATTATTCTTTACTTCTTGTGAGTATGTATGTATGTTTGTGTGTGTGGTCGTCATTAGTTAAATATACACATATATATCGTGTCGTCGTGACTCATTTCTGGTTTTCCAACGAGTAACCAAACCAAAAGATGATATTGTATTGTAATCATATGCATGTAATCGGCCTTGTCATCATCATACATATTATATAGTCAGTTTAGCAAAGAGAAGAAGAACAAGTCAGAAGAGAAGAGAAGCCTTTATCTTTTCCCAGCACAAGGCAAAGCCAAGCCAAAAATACAGTTTAGAAAGTGCCGTTGTTGCTATTCCATCGTTTTTTTTGCAGACGTATGCCCATCCTCCAGGACGACACGTCAGCCAATCCCACACTGACACAAGACTGTGCATAGGGATATACCCTTTGCCACTTTCTCTTGCTCAAAAATGCGACGAGTGAAAATTTACGCTAGCGATGAATCTCTCTCTCTCTTTCTACTATGTAGTATAAAGTAGTATGTACCTTGCATGATTTTGCAGTGTCCCAAAAAAGGCGAAATATATAAGCATGGTGAATGTCTGCAAGAGCCTAAACCTCCCTTTCTTCTACCCCTTTTCTAGCTCACCACTGTAAGCTACATTTACTCCGTCTGATGATGCTGCTGCGAACGGTGGTAGTGAATTTCGTGTAGATGGGAGTAAAAAAATGTGCTGTTATTGTATGTGTAACACAAAAAAAAGTTGTCACATGCACCATCACATGATGCAGTTTTATAATTTCCCTGATATATATTTTTTTCCTTTTGTTTTTTGTGAGTGATTAGAGTGTGTGTGTGTCTGTGTACTAAGTACATCATTATCAACTTTTTATTTATTTGGAACATAACAGCACACAAAGTTATTGATATCCCTTCATATTATCGTGGCGGTGCCTCACCTTCCCCTCTCGTTTCCTCTGCCACCGCAGACACTGCTCGGCCTTGTGTGGCTCATGGTGGGCTGTTGGCTGTGTCAATGTGACTGGCAACAACAAGACGAACAACAAGATGAACAGGTGGATGACAGTACCGAATTTACATACTCCTTATCCTCCAGACGAAGATCCGTATCCTCCAAGCCTGTTCTACTTACAAAGTCAAGACAATCTCCTTCAAGAAATTCTTGTGGACATGATAATGAGAAATGGTCGTACACTCCCACAGTTGATTCATTCAGTGACAAAAGGCAACAGATTGTTTCAGAACCCACAAAAAATTCAAGCGGAAATAACAATGAACCAGAGTTCCCATCAAATAGGACTAAAAAATGTACTTGTTTCTATTCTCCCTGCGACAGTAGTAATGATTCTCATGCTTCTCTAACTCCCACTCACAACGATCACCACCAAAAAAAGCAGCAGTTGAATTTTTTCCTAGACCAACAAGACGAACAAAAAACAACCCCAACTGGAACATCACCACCACCGCCACCGTCAACAACAAAATCTTTACTCCTGTCTGGAGGAGATAGGAGGGAGCAGTGGAATTGGGATCGTCGGCTAGAAAAAACTAGCAACAGTGGTAGTTTTGCCATCATCACCCCCACCACCAAACCATTTCCCTCTAGTCCCATCAAACCTAATGCAAAAAAGGAAAAAGTGTTTTCTTGTGCACCAGTTTATAATAGTGACAGTGAGTTTTTGACAGTTCCACCATTATTATCTACAAATAGCAACAACACAAGAGGATCTTCAGGCGAAGAGGATTATTGTTCGTCAGAAGATGACGTGTTGTCGTCCACCTCCTTCTCTGTCGCACGTCAAGAGAGACGGTCACTCTTGAGCAAGAATCCAGAACCAAGAAATAACTGTTCTTCAGACTATTATTGTGAAGGAGGGAATGGCAAAAGTAGTGGAATTGCCATATCCGTCACGGGTAGAACTTCTACATCATCTTGTTCATATTCAGTTGTTGGCGACAACAATTATCCCAGTTATAGCACAAGAAATAGTGGTGGCGGTAGAACAATTGACACTGCTACAGGTGCTCTTGAGTTCATTCAGGAAAAGGTAAAATCTCTTCAAGTTTTCAAGTACTTTACTAATGGTAATAACAAACGATGACAATAAAACATCATTTAAAAAATATGTGGCCTTAATATATTCATACAATAAAAAATATAGCATACACACCTACAATTTATAATGTCTGTGCAAACATGCAGACAATAAACGTAAAAAGCTAGACAAATGTACATACTGGGGCATTGCGAGATGCTCTGGATGGAAACGGCGACGGGCAATAGCCTCGTAACTTTTTTTAATGGCTAGCTCCTCTGTTCTTTTCCCTTCGTCGTCGGTGGAATAAATCTGCATAGATGAAAAAACTTTCGAATGAGATATATTTTACAATGAAGATGTACTGAAAGACTGCCTCATCCCAACAAGAAATTTGACAATAATCAAATAATCGTCGACAATAAATTTGCGTACAAAGTCACCATTTACTATAGAAAATTGACTGCAACGCTTCATAAAAAGAAGAAAAAATATATATTCGACTGGTCTAAAGACAAATAATATACGTGAATTTAAATGAAATGAAAAAAAAAGTAAAATTAGTGATGACTCTTGAAGCTTGAAGGGGAAGTACGTTAATAAGCTATAGTAAGAAATGATGCAGTTCTATTCATTGCATTTTTTCTGCACACGACGACGATGACTCTAGCTGAAATAGCTATTTATAATATAATATGATGATGATGAGCTAAGAAAAAAATAGGTAGAAGGAAGAACATCTTTTTTTGTGCAGAGGAACAAGACGCAAGACTACCCATCATCATCGCAAAGTAAGTAACACGTAGATACTCTATCTTATCTATTCGGTACGCTTCCTCTCATTCTCAAATCTCAGTCACCATACATATTTTTCTACATTTTGTAAGTTTTACAGTTCTTATTACAAAGTACAAAGTAAATAGGAAAGTTTTAATGTACACATTTTTATTTGCATATAGTCATCTCATCACATTATCATCTCTACGCCTCCGTATATAGCCATAGCCTTCTTGATCAGATCAGTCTTTTTTTAAAGTTGCATTGTCAGCAAACTGAATTGTGATTTTTTTGCCTTTTCTTGCAAAAACTCAATAATCAAGTCCATACTGTATACTTTGTCACGTGTATACCTACACATTATACATACTCTTTTATATTCTTCTGTTCAGGGTACACACAAAACATACATAACAGTCTAGTCGTCATCATATCATCTCATCGTCATAGTCCGCAGTCCCCATCCCTTTATTCTTTGGTTTCCGCAATCCCATTAGTTAGCTATCAAACCAGCAAGCCTTCTCTCTCACTCACTCAATTCGAGCATTACAATTTATACAATACATTCATGTTGCAATTTTTTTGGTGACTGAGAACTGAGAGTGCGAGTGAATGACAGGTGAAGCACGCTTGACACTTCACTAGCCCAACACAAGGGTATACTTTCGATAGCTTACATAATAAGCGTCATCGTGCCGTGCGTCCCTGTGCAAAAAAATATAAGCAGACTCGACTCACATCATCAACCATAACCATTGTCTTTTTTTCAATTTCTTTTTCATTGGATATCCATAGTCCGCTCACCAATTAGTTTGCTCCTCTGTTCAGAGAGATATGAAAAGTGGCACAAAGAGAAGAAACATTATACATCGATGAAAAACAAATACCTGTACTGACGTGACGTGAGTATAACCACATATTTGTTTGGCTAACTGTTGAGATCACCACACCATAATAATTTGTTTTGCTAATAAGAAGATAAAAAATAAATATTACTGAAGACTCATAATACTCAAGTCAAGAGTGTCTGTTATAAAACAGTGTTTTTCGTGTGGAGTTGCCGAGTTTTATGTGATATGATAAATATTATGATTATGGTAATGTGACTTTCGTGGAAATATTGTTAGCAGGCCAAGTTGTTACGCGGTAGTAAAGTGAGTGTGTGTGGTGTGGTACAATATGGTTTTTATTATTTCTTGCGGGGAAGAAGGGGTGGTTTAAATGGTAAAGACCTCCTGCTGGTGCTACTGTTTATGATGTGTTTATCGTGCTGTTAGAAAGAGGTTATATTATATGCCTTTTGCAAAACTTGTGTTTTTCCCCTGGAAGGATCTTGTCGCGGCACAATCGTTTACCGATTAAATTACATATTCATCCTTGTTGAGGTGGTGTTATAACTCCAACTGTGACAATTTCCCTTTTGTAACAACAACTTGTTCGCTGACGCTGTACCAACTACCGACAGAGGTGACACGACGCGACCAAAGCGGTTAAATTTCCCGTGGTCATTAAAGATAATCGAATGAAAATCGAGTAAAAATTAATCGTATAGTAAAATAAAAGATAATTGGCGAGCCGTTTGATGTCATGTCTCAACAAAATCGTACCCCCAGAATAACTACCTTTGCCAGCACCGACAGCAACAGTACTGGATCCAATGCGAGGAGAAGAAGAAGGAGAAGATTGATAAGTAGTCCGTCGTCACTAACATCGGAGTCGTCATCATCATCGTCATCTTCACTGGTAGCATGTAAAATCAATAGTAATTGTTTAAAAAGAAGTAAGAGCTGTTCATTAGGATCTTCAACGCCATCGCTGTCCCTTATTTTTGGAATTGTTACTGTTGGACTGACTCTGCTGCTTGATCCAGGTATGTATTCAGTTTTTTTAAAAAGTTATTTTAACTGACTATTTTTTAGAAATTTAAAATATGCATAGAAATATTATATAGATCTCTTTTTGATTACTTCCTTTCAACCTTGTTACATAAATAAATGCATATGTAGAAAAAATTGGGACAATTGGAAAAAAACTAATGTTACGATGTTTGCATATAGACATAAATCAATATATTTGTTCCGGCATAATGTAACCTGTATATTTATTATATTAATCAAATTTATTGATTGCCGTTGCCGGCTCTTGTTCCTCCTCGACCTTTTTTTATTTGAAATTTCATAGCATGTTGATATAAATCAGTAAGCACATTCTTGTTAGCATATTAGTACGCTTATCATGATAATGATGACAAGATAATGCATTTTTGGCAAATGTACAGCTGCAACTATTAACAAAGCAAAAAACACAATTTATCATCTTCAAGAAGCTCGACCTGTCAACAGCTTCAAACACAAAACACACCTGAGATTGAGCATCATCTCTTGAGAGATCATCAAAAGGTGTGATCTTCTTATTAGGACATGTAACTGCTATTAACAAACCACCAAACGTCTATTTTATGAAGTAACCAAATAATGACCACTCACGAGCAAAATCACCTCTTCCACTATAATGTATTTTTATTACAAAAACATGAACAATGAATGTAATTTGTGGGGTTAGACTTTTTAAATGGGAAATAGGCAGAGACCCTAATTTACTGGGTTTATTTTCATTTAAAAAATTACATTTTGTTTTCATACAAAAAAACCTCCTCCTATTGTTTATCTAAGAATTGGAATGAGTGTGTGGTGGTCAGTTCTATAATTTAGCAAATTAAAAAATTGCTGGTTCTTCTCATCGTCAGTGTGCACCTGTGCACCTTGCACTAAAACGACATCGACAGGAAGTACAGTTGGCATCATCACATGACACACAAAATAGCAAACTTGCTCTAATGAGTTTTTTAAAATGACGTGAGTGCGAATTTGTTTGAATAATAATTTATTTTTGAATGATGATGAATAACGAAATAAGAAATTCACCTATACTTCGACTTGACAAAGATTCATATCCCAAACTTGTTTCAACATAATAATATTTTTGCGTTCACTTTTTCTTCACGATTTTTCCTTGTCACATAAAAATCACCATCGAATGAGTTTGACAGATGGCTAACATTGTACATTTTGTGAAGCAATAGATTCTATTCTCTACACAGTACTAATAATAGAGCTGTACCGACAAGAAGGGGAAAAAATACGACGAGTTGTAATAACCAACGCATTATCTAATGACTACGATTGAATAACATTGTTTCGGTAATTATTTATCATTGCAGTGCAAAAAAACGTGTATCATCAAATATTTTATCATCATCGCCATCACCATCACTTTAAAATTTATTATAATGCAATAATATATTTTTCATATTTATAGCACAATGATCATATTGCACGCAGCACGCACCATATATTCTCGTTTTTGCATAGCACACTACACTTTAAAATATACATTTTATTACGATGCATTTTGATTTGTGCAAAAAGAAGTGCTCGCACAGAAACTAGGACGTGTAAATACTCACGACGCGATGAGTACCAGTACCAGTCAACCACCTGCTAGTAAAAAAACGAACGTTGTGGAATAATAAAACAACTTATATGACATGACTAACAAAAAAACTGCATATATGCGTATAAAAGTAACTTTGGTTTGAAATTAAAAATGAAACCGTTAAAAATTGCGAATTCACATGAGCATCTCTGCACGCATAGCTTCTGTGAGGTGTGTAAAGCTTGTTCAAGTGTAAGATTTATTTTTTACTATTTCAATGCAATATTTTTTTGCAAAAATATAATTTATACGCTGCAACTGCAATGTTGGCAGTTGGTACATTCATGTCATTCATGTCAACCTGACTTTATTGTCGCGAAACAGTTTTTATTTTTGTTCACAAATCATAGTGGCAATGACACTTGATTGGATTGTGTGTGATTTACTTTTAGTTATTTGAATGACCCAAATTGGATGTACCCAAATGAACTCTTTTTTATGATAATTATGCTAACACTTTTACTGGATATGCATGCATTCGTTTCTCATTTTAAACAGAAATAGATCATTATGATAATCATTATTTCAGTTTAAATTTTTTAACTTTTTAACAAGACAGATTTAGCAGAAGAACATTTATGTTAAAAGGGTGAGGCATTGTTTCCTTTTAAAAATGCGATTCTCACCCATTGTCATCTAACTCATATGACTTTTTAAGCTGTTCATTAAAAATTATATGCCTCATTTTATTTTTAACATGTAATTTGATAAACGATATGTGATTTTAACGTAATTATAGTTTTTTTTTCTGAATTTTATACCTATAATTCGTAATAATTATACTAATTTTTATCTTTTCAAGTGTATCCAACTAATCTATAACTCATATTTCATTTCATATCAATTTAATTCTAAGGAAAAACTGTCAACTTCTCAAAACAAAACTATACTTTACCGAAAACAGATTTTTTCCTCAACTTTTTTTATATTTTATCCATCTTTCGTCCCTGACTTTGCCTTTCCCTTCCTTCCTTCCCCGAAACAATTTTTTATATACACGTTCATATTTCATTTTGAAAAGAAGTTCACTTTAGCCATGATGATAAAAGCTTGGGTATAATATGGCAAAGTAGCTTTTCCAGGCGACATTGACTTTTATACAAGCCAAGTCACAAAATACATACCCACTATTCCTCGAGGAAAACTAGCTTTGCTGCTAATGAACCATATTTTATTTCACTTGTCTCCATACTCCATCCTCTTATTCTCTTTTTCATCTTCATCTTCCTCCAATTTCACTTGTAAACATACATCACATGATGATGGTATGGTAGTAGTGGTTGTATAGAAAGCACAATGAAAAGTAATAAGTATATATTTTCCCTAATACACATTGCCTCTTTGTCTTGTCGCGAGGCACAACATCAAAATCCTGCTGCGAACTACGAACAAGGGGAAGGAAGAGCACTTGTTTCAGAGAGAGACCACTGCTATCATACATCCTCCCGTTACCAGCAGCAGCAAAGCCACTTCGAGAGCGAGCGGACCCCATTTTCGTCCCATTTACTTCATAGCCATCCACCACCTAAGCACATACTTTATTCTTGTCCTTCTGCTTTTTTCTTGAAAAAAAATACGAAAAATCGCCCGTCTCCTTGTATCACCCGTGCCATACCACTTTTCACGGATTATCTAGATTCACCACCACCACCACCACTTTTCCTTTTGGCTCTCTCCTTTCCCTTCATTTTCCCATCTGTATCCTTTCTTCCTTTTGCATATCTTTACATTTGCCATACAATCAGAAAGCATCCAAAAAACATCCACACTTTTATTTCTCTCTGGGCTTCACTGATTCAATAGGAAATCTGAAACTTTTAAATTGTATCATCATCAACTGTATCAAATGATGATGATCATGATCCTCTACTTTGCTTGATGCTGCTGTTGATGATGATGTTCAAAAAAAGAAGTGTATCATTGAAAAACAGCTTGTTGCTAACTTGCCAGAAGCCAGAAGCTCAACTCAACAAAAAAAGTGATGATATGATATCAAGGGGAAAACTTTGATATTATGTATGATTTTCTACTTTGCTCGCTGTCTTTTCCTCTTCACTTTGTCGATCCCTCCTGATTCTGATCATCATCAGACAGTAATGATAACAATAATGATCCTTTTATGAGTGTTCTCTCTGTATGGGAATCTATAAGTAGACTTAGACTCTGGGTGGAATAATATGTCTAACAATTTACGTGAGTTTCTTAGTTGCCCCTCTGGGTGCGTGTGTATTATATAAACAAGCCCAAAAGCGGAGGTAAATGGAATAGCAATAGGATCCTCAGAGATTCCCTCCTCTACCACCGCCTTTGCCTTCATCACCACCACTGCCACCACCACCGTTTATTGAAAAAGGGAAAGTGTAATATACACTACTCCATATATAGCTGTTGCAGTTCTCTTAACAAATGGACTTGAGTGTTTTCCATGTGGCCAAAATATTCCAATCCGCTTTTCCTCTTCTGGTTAACAATAAGCGTATATGTTATAATATATCTCTATGTTTTTATAATACATAGTATCATTATCAAACTTATTGTGTGTGTGTGTCGCTGCATTTTGGAGAAAAAGAGAGGAAGACTGAGTGAGACAAGGAGAGAATGGAAATGAAAATCCTCAACTTAAAACTCAATCCTTTTTCTCTGTCTGTTAGTTTGACTACTACTTTAGATATATGCAGTGCTGACTACTACACTACTCCAATTAATTAGTTCGCTCTTTTCCAAAAAAGAGAAAGACATGGAATATTATGCATATAAATTTTATACTATGTATTCTCTCTCTCTCTCTCTTCGTTCAACTTACTACGTAGTAAAAAGCCGTCACTTTTTACTATTTTTCTTTTTCCTTTTCTTTCTTCGAATTGAAAGAGAGAGAGAAAAGAGTATTAAATAGAACTAGCAAACGCATGCATAAATAAATACCCTGTTAAACACAAAAGCCATACAAGAAGAGAGAGAGAAATAAAGCTACTCTATAACAAGTAGAGAAAGTTATTCAAATGAAAAAAAAAACATTGAGAAAAGGAATCTTTGTAAAATTGCTTTCCTTTTTTTGAACTGTTCATTTTTCCCTTTTGCTAAACAAATGGAACAAGAAAAACCAATTTCTCTGTTTCCTTCACCTTACACTCTTTTGACCATGATCTATTTATATATTTGGTATATTACTTCTTCTGGTCATTTTTTTAGTAGTCCATTTGCTCTAAAAGGTTTTTTACTCCAAAAAAGTCGTCCATAGTTCAAATGCCTCCTCTTCATGAATGCTACATTTTTTCACCTAATTTTTTTACACGTAACAAAAATCCTCTCTAATTTGATAATTCCTAAGAAAAAAGGATTTCCTACAAAGCAGCTTAGTAGACGAATTATATGTTGTATGTATATATTTTAACCTTAACAATAATATTCACAGTCACATAATCAGCCCGTAGCCCATTCCACTCAAATCTTTAGAATCCAACAGCGACATCTTTAGAGTTCCCAACATTTCAAATTTAATACTTTGTCCACACAAATTTATAATCCTTCTTTCTGGAACAAAATATTATTTTGTTATGCTATTTCCTTCAAATAATATGAGCCTATATAGTTTATTATGTATATTGGAAAAGCCAAAGCCAACAAAATATTACGCAAAAAAGATCAATAATGATATTAATAATGCTATTACTCTCTGTCTGCACACAATTTTTTTTATACAACATGAAATACAACAACAGTACACACACGGGAGGATGTTGATATGATGATGATGACAACAAACTGTGCATTACAAACGAAAATCCGCATCCATCCATAAGTAGGGCTTTGATCTCTTCTTCTTTCACTGCACTACTGTGGAAAACAGAACAGAACACCGAAAAAAAAGACAGCATCATCGGCAGAAAAGCTGGTGGGACAGGCATCATCGTCATCATCATCATCATCCCATTCTACCAATATCACAGAACCTGATCTTCTTCTTTTTTCTTCACGTGGAGGAAAATATTGTACACAGACCAAAGCAAAAAAAGAACCGAAATCCAAAAGACGAGACGTCGTCAGAAGCCCATAACGTCTTTTTCTTTTGAAAATTATATTGGAAAAATATCATCGTTATCAGTTTCACTATCATCATCTCTCTGTCGTCCTCGTCGCATTCGCATTTATACCACTTTTTCCTTTGACATCTTCTCTGCTGGCATTCTCAAGAGTTGATTGCCAGACTCATGTTATGTGTGTGTATCAAGTTGCCCCATCACCACCACCATCACTGCCATGCCATTGCAGGACCAGAATCAGTGCCAGAGAGAAAGCTCAAGTTTTGTTGGTATGGTGGTGGTGGTGCTGCTGTTGCTGGAGCGGAATGGAGACAGTAGATAAAACGCTTTTAAAGGCTTTTCCCACAACTTTTAGTCATGAAAGCGATGAATGTGGATTATTACTTTTCACACACCAGTGTAAGCTTTGTTCCCCTATATAGCCAAAAATATATATGTATATTAACTAGGTACATATACATGTGTACAATATGTATATATGTATGTACGTGTGTATGGGGGTTGCGTTGCTGGTTGGATGATAATATTGGGAAAAGTGAAAAGAAGAGAAATAGATTTCTCTTTGCGCCCATCGTAATTCCCTGTAATGATGATGGTAATAGCCTCTGCCTACGAGGTATTAACTAGTCATTACTTCTTGGTCTTCTGCCTCTTGTAGAGGGGAGAAGCGTAAAAAAAACGAAGTGAGTACATATGAAATAGAGTTAGATATATGAAACGCAACTTATATAGCTGGAAGCCACTGGAATCACTTTCCCTTTTTCAAAGTAAATAACTTGCACTCTTGCATACATCATCATCACAATCATCAAAATGTCTTTTAATAGATGAAACATTGTAGCATTTTGTTGTTGAGATTTTTTTTGCACAACCCTTTTGTGTTTTGTACTTTTGTGTAATACACAGTTGCAGACATATGTATGTACATACATACTACGCAATATTAATGCAGTTTTTTTCTTCATGTTTGTGTATGTTTTTCATCGCCATGTTTTCACGTTTAAAAAGGAGAAAAACTTTTTCTATTCTGGAGAAGATTTTTGGTACTATTACTAGCTTTACTACTGTACACACGACGTAACTGCATTAAATTGTATGATGATAGTGGAGTAAAAAGCTTCTAAATGGATTCTAATCGTCTAAATGAAACGATGAAAGCATCAGGCAGGGGCTTCCTCATTCCCGGAGAAAGTTTTTTTCTCCTTCTTCTTCTGAAGAAAAAGGAAGAAGGGCGTCTTTGCCACAGTGTGAATGTGCGTGTTTACTGTGGTTATAATGCTACTGGTATATATACTTTTTTTTACTTTTGGGCCCCTGCAAGAAGAGTGCTAGCTTGATTGCTTTTTCTTCTTTATACCATCCATTCATGCACTCAACTAATGAAAATGAAATCAGAGCTTTAACATGAATAAAAAGAAAAAAAAACTCGGGGGTCCATTGCCTTTGCTGCTGACACAATAAAAGAAAAACGTCAACCAAGCGTGCACTCAAAGCAAACAAAGTCAGCAGTGGATTGGATTGTATTGTATTGTATATTATACTTCTGTTATGTATAAAATCAGTCTTCTGAACTGAAGAACGGGGGATTCCGATATGTCACGTTCATACATGGAAGGGCAAAAGGAAATGATGGTGGTCTTGGTTGGAATCCCAGGCAAGTTCACGGGCTGAGTAAAATAAATACACACAAAACACATCACATCATCATCATTCTGTAAAATGTAACAATGAACTCTCTCACAGTTCAAAGTAACATAGTCATTGTCTTTTTTTCTTCTTTGGGAACGACAACAACAGCAATAACAGCGATATTATACACAGTCAGTACAAGATAATCGATCGTTCAAGTGAAAAAAAATACAAGCAACTGTTATACAGTAAGTTTTGATGATAAAGTATGAAAAAAACGATTGACACCGCTAGATACGGGTGGTGTTGATGTTGATGACGATGATATGGTGGCGGTGCGGCAGTGGTGGTGTGATAATGGTGGGGTGGATAACTTTTCGATTCACTTCACTCCATTTCATTAGTGGTTCAATGGGAAACCTTTTAACGGGTGTGTGTTGTGTTGATGATGATATCCAAAAAGCAAAAAAAAAGATAACATCTGGGTACACACTTGTCCCATGAAAACTGATTTCCTGTAAGTGACGACGTTTCTCTCTACTTTTTCCTGTGACGATTGCTGTGTCACGTCACGATGATTGCTTGCCTTTTGCTGTCATTCAGATTCAGATTCAGGTGTGGACTGAGAGGATTGGATTCAAGTAGTGTAATTATCAAGATGGATAAAATAAGAAGAAAATTGTATTGCATTTAAGCACTCAAGTCAGATTTTTATCAACGTGATGATGCGAAAAAAGAAGAAGAAATGAAATGAAAAAATATGTGCTACTTTCAAATGAACAGGTGTAGTGTAGACGGAAAGACAAAGGAATTTATAATTCAAAAGTTAATCAGAAAAAATATAGCATCGAAAAACAAAAATCTTGAAAACCCCGAACCTTCCAGTTTGGTTTGAGATCATGTCGGCGTTTTTTCAAGTGTATAAATTCCAAATATACTTTACTGCTTGCATTCCAAAATCCCGTCGCATGGACTTGCTCAACCCCAAAAACGTATATTCGCTGTCTACTTTAATTTCATGTTTTGTGAACTTCACTTTGAACTTTTTTTTCTCTCGAACAAGTCGAAGCATTTATAGGAAAAGTATCTTCATCATCATCAATATTATATGATAGATATGTTATATAAGTGTATACACATTAGAAAGAAGCTCAGTCAACAAGAAAACGTGATTATTTAAAAGGCTTCCTTTTCGTTCTCGATACTTCCCCGTTTTCCATCCATCTCATTTCCTTTTCCCATTTATTACTATAAACAGGGAAATCATCATATTTATAGCATCCTTCTCATCTCTCCTTCCTCTCTCTCTTCTCCCAACAAAAAAAAAGATGCACACGCCAGCAACAAAATATTCTTCTTCGTGGTATAATGAACCAGGAAACTGCAAACCTGTACACAAGCAAATGCAGCATTAGCATCAAAACTCCACCACCACTTCATTCTACTCAAATGCATTTAAATTCATTGTCATCATCATCGTTATTGGCTGCACGCATATCACAAACTCACTCAACTCATTCATTATTGTATTAGTTTTCTACCCAGCATACATAATGTAATTTTGTCGGAGAAACTTTCTCTTCTCCAACATTCATGTTTTCACTTTTTTAGCTTTATGTTTTCCAAAATGGGAAAACAAAGGAATGAATGATGGTGAAGTGATGTGATCATCATCATTTTGGTCCCAAAATGCAGATACTTTTTAACTTGAGAGAAAAATCGATAAAATATATGTAGTAATAATAGAGATGTTATTGAGCTTCAGTGTTTATTGACTGGAAAAAGATGGAAGATGACATTGGCATCTGTATTTTGTCCTCATGTTTAACATGCTTGTCTATTTTGTGTTTACTTTAGCGGATGCAGCGAAGGGCAAAGAACATTATGGAAAATGGATCGGTCAAATTACCCAATACGCACACAAAGTATCCGGCAAAGTGTACGCTGTCGATGAGGACACACTTTTCATCAAAGAGTTTAATTATGACGGCTTAGGACCAGGTAAAAAAATACATTTTTAATTCTCCAGTTTATTTACAAAAAGGAATTAAATGTGAAAATTTTACAAAGTACATTTTCTACTTATCTTTTTTATGTATGTACATAAAACATTATCATTAAACTTCTTTGTCATCTTTTGTATAATTATAAAGTTTTGGAACGGGGTGTAACGACTTATGTAGTAGTAATGATAATGATCATTACCACGAGCACGAGACACTGAAATAAGTTACTCTTGAGCCTCTTCTCTTTTCTCGCTCTCCCTTTCATTTTCTCTTTTGCGACAATAACAATAACACCACTGGATGTAAAGTATCATTATCATTTATAGTATATTTTAACTTATTACAAAAGTGTTGAAATTGAAATGAAGATATGAAAAGAGCCACATTGACACTACAATGCACTAAGACAGACATATATACATTAATACACACACAGTATTTCTATAATAACAATGAAACGGGCTCTTTTTCTCTCTGTTCTTCTTTTTGGGCATTTCATCTTTTTTCCCTTTTCTGCTGACTGAGCTCTTATATTCTTCTGTGTTGTATGATTGACACAGACACAGCGACATTCTTGTCATCCTCATTTTCATCTTTTTTTCTTTTCTCTTCAAGAGCTCAGCAGGGCAAAAAAGACTGAGACTTTTTTTGTGTTCTCTGTCATCATAAAATCATCATCATCATGATCCACATTACAAGGGCTTTATTCTTAGATCCAGTTCCTGTGTCCTTCCTTCTAAAAGAACCCGCTAGGGACTCGGGATTGTTATTATTATTATTAAAAAAGTAGTATTAAATAAATGAAAAGGTGCGTAATGTACATCCCACTCTGATCCGAATTTAGAAGAGAAAAAAAATTGATGACATTGACACGTGCCCCATTATGTACACATATTGCCCATTGAAAATATCCAAAAATAAGAAAAAATTGATGGAATATCTTTGTAATTCCGAGGAACAATTAGCTTAAGAAATACAAGAAGCGAAAAAATTGTAAGAATGACTATCAAGCAAAAAAGAAGTAAAAAAGCCGAAAAAAATAAACGTCCCATCTATTTTCCATCTTCATATTTTTTTCTCTCTCGTCGTCGGATGAAATTTCATTCCTTGTTGAGCTAGTTCAGTTCAGTGAGTCGCAATGCCATACTTACATCCAATCCTCTTTTCTCCCTTTTTTTCGTCGTCCTCGTCGTCGTTGTCGTTGTCGTCAGCGTAGTTTTCTCTCATCATCATCTTCGTTTTCATCACGATGACACAAAAAAGGAGATGCAAACTGACACCAAGTTAAACGACTTGTTCACTTCTTCCATTGCTTGCTCAAGTAGAAATGGAAAGTGGAATGGAGAATGCAACGAAATACTCTTTCACAATTCCTCTTATTTCACTCGAAAAGAAAAGGCATGGCGGTGGTGGTGAAAGACGAGAAAGAAGAAGAAAAAAATGCTTTCCCCCTCCTTCTTCTTCACCATTCATTCTTCTGAATGAATGAATACGACGGAGGACCAAAAAAAATAAAAGTTGGTTTGATGGTGCCATGAGCGAGCCGTTTTCTTCTAAAAAACTATTCTTCGCTTACGACTTTTTCCGCTTCAAAACCAGTTCATTTTTTTCTCATTTCATCCTCCTACTGACTGACGATCATCACGAGACAAACGCTGCTGTATTTTTTATTACTATATATCATTCAACAAGAAAACATGAACAACATATTTTCTCCATGTATTATTATTTTTCATTGATCGAACGACTGCATTCCATTCTTCGGTCTTGTCAACACGCTTGTATTTTTTAATCTTGGCATATTTTTCTCTCTTTCTCTTCCTTAAATTTATAGACGCTTACTTTTGGATTGGGAAAAATGGAGATCCTTCACCATCCGGAGTTATTGTACCATATCCTGATGACTATACTGACAGGTAAGTGTGTAGAGTAAAACAATGACAGAAAAAAAACCAAATGTCAAAATTAAAAATATATACTCATGTGCCATGTGTTCCTTGTCTTCTTCATTTTGTCAATGCAATGTCCTCATTTGCATTTTATTACGCTGGTAAATAAGTCAGTTGAAAATTGGACAAGTGCGCTCCACCCATTTCGTGTTTAAAGAATGATTTGCAATTTTCCCATGAACAATGAACAAACATTTAAATGTGTAAATAAAGTACATATATTATTTTCTCCCAAAAAATACATAAATGAATAGAGAATAGTTTTTGGGTACGATTGAGATAGTGTGGCTTTTTTGGGTGAAAGTCGCAAGATACATATACAAATCCATTAAAAAGAAATGTAGCATCATCAGTCCATTAGTCAATTGACAGAATGATTTACACAAGCTGTAATTGGCACCGGAGCAGAATGAGAGGAGATAATGTAATAATTTGTTGTGTGTGACTTGGCTTGGCATGGCATCATGGCATCACCCTTCTGCAATACCTTGACTGTATCATTGGAATCGTTTTGGTGGTGATGGTGGTGGTACACTTGGCTAAGAGTCTAGAGGAAAATAGTCTAGTTGCTTATTCAAATGAATTTGCCTTATTTTCCAGGGAACCTCCCGTATTATCAAGCTTTAGTAAAGAAGACGTGATCCTTCACCTGCCACCCGGTTACAAAATCAAGGATATTGCTTGGCTTTCTGTTTGGTGTCGTCGGTTCACGGTAAATAACAAACTTTAGTTTTGTTTTATGTAAATGGCTTGCGTAAATTTTATTTACTTTCACTCTAGAAGTATATATACCTTTTTCATGATGATACTACTATAATATGTATGTTATATATGCTATTGTTGTACATAGGTAAACTTTGGAGACATAAAAATTCCCAAGAATTTGCAAGTGCCGACGAGAAAGGTGCTGCCAGAGTTTAAACGTCTCGCTCACGGCCTCCGATCCGGCAACATTACTATTCTCGACTCGAAAACATTTTACATTCCAAACCTGCATTATGACGGGGCAGGACCCGATGCTTTCTTTTGGGTTGGGACGGGCGACGTACCGAATACAGGTGGAAGGAAAATTCCGAACGAGAAAGGAAGGTGAGAGAGATGAGTCAACAAAATACGAAGACTGGATGAATCTACAAAAAAAACTCTTTTCATACTTATTGATGTATGTATTAAAAAATCCTTTAGCTTGGATGTACTGAATGGATATGAAGGCGAGGACATTGAGCTGAAACTTCCGGATGATTTAACTGTCTATGACATTGAATGGCTTAGCGTATGGTGTATTACATATAAGCATAACTTTGGCCATGTTATAATACCAAAGCATGATCTTAATGTTCCACCATCCCTCGACAAATTCAAAATAAAAAAGGTAACTTGATGTAAAAAATATATACTCTATTAAAAATGAAGGAAGGAAATTCCTTAAGTGCTTATGGAATTTAATTTGGGAAACATATATTTATATTTAAACTATCTCACAATTTTTATATTAACTTTTCTATGCAAAGCTATTTCTCACTTTCTCTCTTTATGCTGCTTTTCTCTCTCTTTCTGTCTATCTTGCACAAAATTTATCTATTGGTGATGGTGTCCATTAGCCTGTGCATACACAAAAGTCATATCCTCCATCATATGCATTTTCAACTCCTCGTCCAACTTTTTACTCGCATACAAGACCAACCACCGTAAGAGCTCTTTCTTGTTACTATTACACTTTGTCTTTTTATATTAAAAATAGTGCTTTGTGGAATTATGCAAGAAGTACAATACATTATCATCATCCCCCTATATATATTTTTTTCATATCCTTGTATTTTCCAACAGAAAAGTTCCACTTCCAAAGATGGGTTTTCCAACTGCAAGGATCTACTCGACGGAACTGTTCAGCTACAGTGGGATCGGGATGGGGAGGACTCTATCAAGTTTAAGTTGTCTGGAAGGATTGATGAGAAACAATGGGTTGCACTTGGTAAGTGGATCAGAGCATAATACCAGAACAAGAGAAAGGGTCTTACACATTTTAAGAACTCTGATAATTGGCGATAATTGAAGAAAACTTTATTTTCGTGAATTTTTCCTCGTCTCGTGAATCTTCTTGGCAGGTTTCAGTCCAATAAAAGGAAAGACGCAAATGGTGGGAGCGGATGCTGTCGTTGTCTATTTTACCCCTCACGCTAGAGAAAAATATCACGCTGAAGACTACTACATGACTGCCAAGTCTCAGTGTGATGGTAAAAATGGTGTTTGTCCGGACAAGAGACTTGGTGGTAGTAATGATGTCCAAATTTTACATGGGGCTCGTAAAAATGGCGTTACTACTGTCATGTTTAAGAGACCCATTAAAACTAGAGATGTAAATAAGATAATTATCCCCAAATCGATGAAAATAAAATTTATATTTAAAAATATTTAAATGTTTAATTTTTTCAACTCCAGAACCTAGACGCTTCCTTGGAAGACGATGAAGTAAATATATTCGTTGCAATCGGAAATCTCAATGGAAAAAATGAAGCAAATTATCATTTCGGAATGCGAACTGCCTCAGAAGGTAATAATTTTTAGATGATAGCTTTTTTTCAAAATGATGAAAATGAAAGCTACATCACTGCACTGTACATATTTAACTATCATTAAAACATACTTTATTATCAAAAACCAAGCTGCGTCATCAGGACATCATAGAATAAAGCATCATCAAGTTTCTTATCACAATTCTAATAGAACTGGGCCACACGGTATTTGCATTTTTAATGGTCGTTAAACTGACAAAGAATTTGGGTGTCTCACGGAATATCTTTTTATATTTTATTTTCCAGAGGACATTAGAATTATACCCAAGGGTAAAGGAGATCATTCTTGTCTTACCATCATAGATGATGTACCCGCAGATGTTGGCCCTCGTCTCAAATCATGGCCCCCTATTATTATTGAGGGTGTTACTAATTTCACAGCAAGAATTGGACCAACCGGAGGCAAACGGGGTTACACAGCAATCACAGGTAAAAAATATATAGTTTAACAGGATGAGTGAACCATTGAATTTTCAATTTACATTTCTGGTAATTATTTTCTTGTGCTGCTTAATGGATTACAAAAGAAAAAAATCCAGGAGCTTTTCGAACTGATTACTTTGGTAAACCATGTTTCATGAGGTTGAGCTGATAAAAGAAAATCGAGCAAATTTTCATATTATTTGTCGACAATTTTACAGGGAATCCATCATGGGGAATTTGCTGGTATTTGAATGATCAACTCATCCCAGAGATTTACGTGGAACGTGGGGAAACCTACTCGTTTTGGGTTGAAGGAGGTAAAAAGTCAATGAAATGAAATTAGTCAGTTTATTTGGTAAAGGAATATATTTATTAATAATATTAAATTTGCAGGAGATGACAGCAAAAATCCCAGCCAGTACCATCCATTCTACATAACAGACAGTTCAGAGGGAGGCTACGGCCAGAAAAGTGAATCAGAGAGATCTAAGCAAATAGTATATGCTGGGGTTGGCTATGACACCTCCGGTTATCCATTCCCAAAAGCAGGTAAAGTGAACAAAAATATTGATAACTGATTCATTCATGCAATTTATCAAAGACATATTTAATTTCACTAAATAATTTATTCTGGAGAGTAGTAACTTTAATATCTATTTAACAATTAATCGTCACTTATTAATATAAAAAATAGCTGTGCGTTAATGCTCGCCGGAAACTTTCAACGGGTAAACTTTTTATGCAGCTGGAAAGGGATATTAACATGCCATATCACATAATGAAAATTTGATTTTCATGGTTTAAATTTAATTGAAATTTGCTCGAGATACTAATTAAGTATATAATTTACAGCTGGAAGATACTGCGAATGGGAGCACAAGACGGTGGACAAGTCTGCCCAATCCGAGTCCTTTGAGGCTTATCAAGAGACACTCAGTCTGAGCTGTCAGGATGGAAGGCCCAAATTGCTCACGTGGACCGTGCCACAGGATGCGCCGGACACGCTCTACTACCAGGTATGTATTTTTTTAAAAATTCCTTAATTATAATTCACTTGCAAAAGTAGAATTTCTCATAAATCCCTTTATTTTTGTACAGTGCTACACGCATAATAACCTGGGTTGGAAAATCCATGTGCTGGACAAAGGGAGAACGAGAAGAGACAAGATCACAAACTCTGCCTCGACTTTGGTCAGGGCGAACACACTTCTAGTCTTCATTCCTATGATTCCTGTGATTCGGTTACTTCGTTCTCTTTCAGTAGACCCTCTTGTCAGTTCATCATCATCTTCGTAGAAGATGTATTTTAAAATAACGTATCAAATTATACAAAAAAAAGCACACCATTGTCACTATTCAACCATTCCTTTGAATTTTTATACCTTCAAGTATTTTACATTATCATACATCAAAAAAAATAGCCAAGCCAAGAGACAGCGACACGCCATCACATCAAAAAGCGTCATTAAAAAAGAAAGTTTTTTCGTCAATAAAAAATAATCATATCCACACTTAACTCAAAATGTCACAAATACATATTATTTGATCCGTATCAAAAATATTCACGAAATATTGAAAAAAAAATCGTTTTAAAATTAAAAAATACATTCCTAAAAATGGTGTACTGTATTATATTTAGATATTATGTCATAAGCAGAAAGTATTAAAATATGAAATTATATACTCTGATTATTATATTAACCTGCCAATAACTTGATGTACTTGTAAAACTGAAACAATAATATTATAAACTTATGTAATCTTTAAAAAATCAGCGTTAAGTTTCTAATTTTTCTCTTCGTGTGTGCTTAACATACAATTAAGGCAGACACAACTCGTCAAACTGAAAGCGTAATATTAAATTTATACTGATAATACCATCTTCAGTTAATTAGTGCTTAGATAATGAATGCTAATTAAGGTTGGTAAATGGTAAATGATTACAAATGATTATTTAGATAGTTCTAAAATGATAAAAAACCAGGAACCTTACTATTATGTTAACATTCCATCATTATAGCTTGAGTATTTAAAAGAATTACGAAAAAAGAAACAAAAAAACAGTTTTGGTTATCTATCGTTTCGTTAAAACGATTATTAAAATCGGCCTCCTTGATTTTTTACAAAAATACAATCCTAATTTTTTAGAATATCTTATTTTCTTCGTTGTAAGTTTTACTGTAAGGTTGGTTATTTAGGCTTTAAAATATGCATATATTCTGTAAAGTGACAATAAAACACTGGGAATTACATAAAAGTCTAATTCGTCAATAAACAAAAATACTACTATAAATATTTTTTATGAAGTAAATTTGATTTTATGCTGGATTGTAATTAGGTCACCGCACTACAAATAAAATAAAACCTTGAAATAAAAAGTAATCCTGAGAAAGTAAATTAATAAATAAAAAATAGGATGAAAGGAACAAGATCCCCTTTTCATCCCGGCAATCGGCATTCGGCACTGGTTTACTTTCACAGAATTATGCACACAAAATATATATGGCCCAAGGTTTCCAAATGCAGTGTTTTAGAGTGACCTAAATATACAATCTAACATTTTGGCAGTTTTACTTCATAGAATGTTAAAATTAACTTAGAACAATAACTAGCTAAATATAAATTACAACAAAAAACTATATATTTTTTATTTCAATAAAAAAGTTCAACTTTTAAATTGCTGTGCAGACAATAAACTGTCACTCCAGGGATAACTCTTTGGAGTGGCAAATCTCACAACCAATTTTAAAAAACGGTTATATAAATATCGGTACAATAATTACTATAAGAATGAATATTAAATGGTAACATAATGACAATACATGAAAAAAATTGTGGACTATTAATTATCTATACTTAAAAAAGGATATTTCACTTTTTGAATCTTTTATTTGTGTACATAATACTCCAAAATACTTTCAAAAATAATGAAAATATAAAATGTGTAAACCCAATACAACGCGGACAATACAATTGATACATAAAATTTCCTCGATATTGTAAAATATATAGAAATAAATACAAGCATACAATAATTTTTTACTTTAAAAGAAAATCTTCTATTTGAGTGAAAAAAGTGTGTAATCAAATCAGTCAAATGGAAAATATCTGAATTTTAGTCACTGTAAATACAAAATGTATTTTATAGGTTATCATACACATTTTATTACGAAAGGACTTTAAATAGTAATTCTCCTCTTGTTACAGAAAATTATCACAAGCTAGTTTGAAAAATTTCGCTTTCATTGTTAGTACAGTTGTTACTGAATATAAATATGTAGCAATTATAGTGAACAGTGTGAACTGAAAATTAGGTAGCTTATAATAATTGAGGTAGCGTGTGATAGAGATTAGATAAATATGTTGATAGTTATCATCACTGGAAATAATCATTAGAGGAATAATTAGGAAATAGGAAAATTCATTCAAATATGTACGTACAATAAACAATAGGAAAAGTTTTATCGTGTCGACATCGACATTTTTTGATGGTAATTTAGTAATTATGAATTACTATAAAAAAATTGCACGTTAAAATGTGCTAAAAAATCATTTAAAACAATTTTTAATAGAGAATGTGATTCCTCAAAAAATAAAAGCTTTAAATCAATTTAAATACATCACAATAATGTGTCAGTGTTAATGGTTGAAAATGCAGACGTACGAATGCAATAAAGAAAAATAAATACCTTTTTAAATGAAAAAAATGTAGTAAAAGTTATTTATCTGTGCTATCAAAGTAATAATATTACTGTAGGAAAAAAAGAACATAAATAAGTAAATGTTTGATGTGTATGTATAACTAGTAATTAATATCCTTTCACCGGATTTGTTCTTATTTAACAATGCAAAGTTGTTTTTTGAAAGGGTGAAGTTTTAGGCCGGTTTGCATCAAAAAATTTTAACATTGTGCTCTGAATGTAAAATTCAAGATAAACAGCTTTAAAGTAAATTTAAAATGTTTGATTTTTATCCTTTGGGTTTTCCAAACGAATTGAATTTGTGTAAGGATGAATTTTAAAATGTAAAACATTATTGTGCTACTGTACTATTTAAAAAATGAATGTTTGTTACAAATATAATCAAAGCAGTAAAAAAATTACTGTAATAGATAAACAATTTGTATTTGCTAAATTAAACAAATTTAATATTATGTAAAACAATAAAGTAAAATGGATGTCTTCATTGTGAAATGTAAAAATAAAGAGTGACAGAATAAAGTTGATTGACGTTTTAAATATAATTATGATTGAGAAATGCTGGTTTTTCTTTTACACTGTTTCATGGTCAAATAATGTTTTGGTTTTAATTACAATGTTGCATGTGCATTTTCAGACGTCATAATAATTTACCCAACCTATATCAATATATTTTGTAGTTTATCTTTCATTTTAATTAGACCGAAAAGCAAAGTAAGCTTAGTAGAATATCTTGTGCTTATAGAAAAAGCCACATAATTTTCATTACAAATCAATTATTTTTTAAAGACAAAGTTTTCGTTTCACCTTTAAAAAGCATTTTATCTTGTTTGAAATACTTTTCAGTGCAGAAATAAAAGGAGTATTCTTTCGAAGAAAAAATTCATGCACCAAAAATCATGACCAATAGTTTTATCTTGAGGGCAGTATTATTGGTATTGAAATAAGAAGCGTTACCGTCCGTCCCATATTTAATTTTTATCAAATTTTTCCCATTCAGGAAACTCATCTATCTGACTTTGAAGAACAAGCATATTGTGAAATGTAGCATACCAGAAACAAGTAATCATTATGAAAACTAAGCTCGTCTTCGTCTCGTCCTAATGATAGGATAAGCCATTCTGGCAAATGTATTTTGATAATTGTAGGGTTTAATATATTATGTGAAATTAGCTAAGTTACTACATGGCTTCATTCTGCTCTGCGCTGTTTGCCGTGCCTGCTTTGATTTATAAAACTAAAAATCTTATCTCCTCACGCCGACCTAAACCAACCTGTCTTTCTTTATACACCTGAGTTTAGTAAAAAATAGTGAGTGATCTTGCCGTGATCATCATAATCATCATCATCGTTTCATATAATGGTACTGTATGCTAGCCTTATATCAAGCTTGTATACTCACATATTGTGGCACCCGGCCGGGTTTGATACATCAACTTTTGCACGTAGATCCTCCTGCTGGAGAGCTGAGAAAAGGAATCTCTATCTACATTTGTGGATTATATTGGAAAATTACTTTGTTTTTAGTTGGAACAAATTTAATTGAACATCTATAAAATTAAAATTTGTTAAGGTAGTAAATTTTGAGAGCTGAGGGAAAAATGAGTTCCGAGGAAAAATTTGAGGTGACGGCCCTCCCTACTGAGAAATTTGTGGCAAGTTTGTGCGAAAAAATTGGGGATATTGCAAATGAAGCTATTTCCTCAAGGGATGTATTCTTGTTTGGCGTGTCGGGAGGTTCTATAATCAATTTTTTGGCGGAGGGACTACCAAAAATTAGTAGTGATTTTTCAAAGTGGAAAATATTTTTGTGTGATGAGAGGCTCGTGCCTGTGGATGACCCGGAGTCGACATTTGGCTGCTACAAGAGGAAATTGTTACCTTTGCTGAAAGGGTTTCCGGAGGAGAATTTTATTCAAGCTAATGTATCAGTACCAGGTAGGTGTATTAGCTATTTTCGATAGACTACTAAATAGTTTGTTGGTCTTTTAATAATAATTTTTTTACTTTAAATTTGCAAAGGTGTGGAATCAGCAAAAGACTACGAGACAAAACTGCAAGCACTGTGGACTGATGACCCAAGTAGTGCCTCTTATGGAATGAGTGACTGCCTTCTTCTCGGTGTAGGTCCTGATGGCCACACTTGCTCACTTTTCCCAGGTCATTATGTTCTGGATGTAACTGACCGGTGGGTTACCAACATTGAGGATTCTCCTAAACCACCACCATCAAGGATAACCCTTACTTACCCATTTATCAATAAAGCAACCAACATTTTGATTGCTGGGAAGGGGAAAGAAAAGTGGAGCATTCTTGAGGTACTAACTAATCAATAACCTAATTTACTATTTTGTAAGCTTGAAAAATGTTGATCATAATTTAATAAACTTTTTTGTTTCTCAATATTTTTAACCCATTTAGCAAGTGAAGAGTGGCGTTGATTACCCAATCGGAAGAGTTGCCAATCCTGGAGGTCTTCTCGAATGGGTTTTGGAAGCTGTTTAAAAATCAAATTCATCTTTTAAAAATTACCAACCTGCTGTACACAAGTCGGGATCTCTGTCTCACTCTCTATTTTTTTCTCTGGTTAATCTGTCAATGAAATCATCAATCAATCATCTCAAGGGTGTCAATCAGGGATAAATCAGTCTCAATCTGCAAACAATATATATGGATAAAACCGGTTTTTTCTCTAATATTTAAATACCAAAAAAGGGTACAATGGTGATATGATATAAAGGTGAACTATATATTTATAAAAGGGGTACTTTCAAAACAAATATATGCACAGCGTGGTGGTAGTGGCGGCGGTGCTATAAAAGCAGCAAAAAAAGGGAAAAAATCAAATATGACCTTCAATCAATTGTGACAAATCATGAAATCCTCAAAGTTAACTACATGTATAATATCCAGGGTTCATTGACAATACAAAACATTCCTCTTATAAAAATATATTGCACAAAGACTTAGAAAATTTGGACTGATAGTTTAGAAGAGTAGCTAAATATCCAAAACAAAAAACAAAAGTACCATGTATTTCATTCAACTCTATAAACTTGATATTATTTTTTTGTTGTATAATTTTTACCATTACAAATTTACAAAGTGTATCATCTCAGATGAAAACAAATGTCTCTGGTATCAAAAATATCAGTGTAATAATCAAATTGTAAATTCATCTTTATTTCACATTTATAGAAATCACAAGAGAAGAGAATAAATATAAATCAATATGTCTTATAAATTATCTTACAAATTTTTGTTTAAAAAATGTATAGCATACAGTACATTTGGTTGCTTAAAAAAACACCATATTTCACCCACAACAACTTAATACATGACATCATTTATTTAAGATCTATGGAGTAACTTTTCACGATACGTTTTTATGGATTTTTTATGAGGACCCTTCAGTTGCAACAGCAGCCGTTGCTGCAGCATAAAATGGTCCTTGATCCTTGTAAACTTTAAGCCTCCCATAATTTTCTGGTGAAAGCAATTTCGACGCACTTTGCGATTCTGCAATGATACAAACTATTTTGAATTTTGCATACAAGCATTCCTTGTCTGGTTCAGCGTCTCGGTTGGTTAAGAATTCCACAACTCCGGGGCTACGAAGGTAATGTCTTTGAGCCCATTCCAAGGGTGCCACAACAGTTAAGAATTTCAGGGAGCTGAGGCGAATGTCAGGAAAGGGTTGTTGGACGAGTTCAAATAGGGTGGAAATTTGAGGGAAGAGGAGATTGAACCATGTTGGCAAGCATGCTTGACTTCCTTCCTGAAAATTTACAAAATGTAAATTGAAATATTACACAAGAAATTTTCAGATAGTAATTTTTCTTTGAATATAGCAGCTTATCTTACATCGGTTCCGAATAGAATGCTCATGGCGTCAATTATCCGCACACGATATTCCGTCTGGGAATTCTCGATAATTTGACGAGCCTTTTTAAAGCATTCATGGGTTTCTAGAAAAAAACGAATTTACAAATTTACTAATGTGTTTGCAGAATAAAAAGGTGATAATTTCAGTGAAAAAATATATTTTTAAGTACCTGCTTTCCCGAAAAGGTACTGTTTGCCTTCCTTGGTGCATCCAATGAAGCTAAGAGCCTCAATCGCTACAGTAATGACATGTATTTCCAGATCCTGACGAACCACAGTTTCCAGCACAATTGACCTCAGTCTAGGAGGAGGCAACTGGTTCACACCAATTTTCCCGATGAATTTAAGAGTTTCCGGGAACAGGAGACTACTCAAAGGATTACTATCAAGTTCTTGAGTCATTCTTTCAATTTTCTCAATAACCCCAATACTCGTTACAGCCTCCAATCCAAAAGGAGTTCCAGCAAGTGTCCCCAAAATTTCCAAAGCATTAGCTCCCCCCAAAGGATCCCCACCTCCAAATACAATGTCACTCAAAATCGCAGCCAGGTTCATATTTCCTTGAAGCCTTTCAAACAAGTCTGATGACACAACCGCCACATTAGCCAGTGTTTCAAATACCCGGTATCGTTCCTGTGAACGGGGACTCAAGGAAGTAATCAAGTTCTGAAATTGGGCTACAGCCTCCTGAGTTCCAAGGAATTCTGAACCTTGAGATGTTCCAGCAAGTTTGATAAGAAATTTACTCGCTCTGCTTGCCACACAAAGCTCTGGATGGTTATGTTGACGGATTACTGCCAAAACTAGTGGAGAATGGTTGGAACATAAGGACTCCGTTGTGATTTCCGAATCCAAGCATTTCTCAAGCTGTATTGGATATCCAAAAAAAACAATTACCAGAAATTCATAACAGTCAAATTTCCAAACTACATCAAAACCTTGTTAAACTTTTACCTGTGAAATAACCAGAATCCGTACATCCGCCAATGGATGCTCATCCAAGCCTTCCAACATGTCTTTGCTGTACCTGGACAAGATCTCAGCTGGGTCAGCTATGCTCATGATTTGCTTCAAAATGTCACAAGCATTTTGCACCAGTATCCTTCAAATATAATCATTTAATCAACATTATTCCAAATTCAAAATGGTAATCAGTTAACTAATTTAGA
>JAQFXM010001329.1:0-33509 GCA_034693345.1 Entomobrya multifasciata
AGGTGTTGGTTTGTAACAAGCGGTTACAGTTAAATGGAAAGGGTCAGTAAGCTACAATTTTCAGTAAAATTAAACTGTAAACTGTGGAAGCACAACTAACTTGTTACAAATTGCTTCGCCACTTAGCTACTCCTAGCTTGATGGGTTTATTTTCCTTTTAAATAACCAGAAAAATAATGGCCACCCATTATCAATTCGACGTCTCTTTAATAATTATATTCGTCAGTTGCGAAGAATCTGTAATGCTAGTTCACTATACCAATGAAAATTCATGTTACAGTCTATATTTTTAAAAACTCTTCAATATTTGGAAATATCACAGACGATTTTAAAAATTAAAAATTAGAAACTAATCCGAACTTTGTTTTACGTATAGCAGCAGTAGTTTTAAAAAAATAGGGTTTTGTCTGTATAATTTGTTCTAAAATTTAAAACCATTCATATTATTTTGTGTGTTCGTCTCTAGTTGCGCTGCTTTTAAAAAGCTCAGAAAGAAATATTTTGTGATTGACAGTAAAATGTTTTTATTCTTGTGCATACTTGTATCGTTTTTGCACATGCATTCCTGCAATGTTTTATATTTTCAAAATTCTGCTCGGAGATATTTTGAGAATCAAATTACTATCCTTAACAGTTTTTCAGGATGTTTGATAAAAGTGATCAATTTTCGAGGGAACGATATTAACTACAAAAATACATTTCAGCCCATTTTACTCCTAAGATATATATCTTACTCTACGGAATACATATATCCATATGAAAACCTTGTTCGAATAAAAAACCAAGGAAATTTGTCGAACCTGTTTAGTATTCAATCAAGTTTGACATATTTGAGCCTGACCTTTCAGAAGGAGCTAATGTTCGCCAGTAAAAACACAAACTGTGAAGTGAATATTTATTTAAATCCAGAGCGAAAAATCAATAATCCTTATGGATATTTTGTGTCAAATACCTATGGCAAAATATTAAAAGATATCTCTTGGCTTTACTTCGGAAACAATTACCATAGTCAGCAATGGCGAGAAGATTTTATGAATACGATAACGAAATACTCCGTTTTGGTTTGTTCTAGAGAGACTACTGATTCAATATGCAACCACAGAGACGATCAAATAAAATGGATTTCCACAATGCTTACTTCTGGGTTCCATTCCAGATTGCATGAATATGTTTTAATTCTGGAAACATCAATATCAGTTAATGTAATACGACTTTTATGTTCATATTGCAATCCATGTGACACATTTGTAATGATCCCAATGGTTATAAATTCAAGAAGTTGGTTTTCAAATTTGTTACAAATTATACATCTACTACAAAAAGTAGCTCCATCATCAATTGGAACTATTCTGTACTATTCCCCATCCAGTTATGGAGTAATAAAGAATGAAAATAGAAGAACGCAAAAAGCGTTGCTAGAACATCTGCATCTTATCGATAAAAAGGACCCTGACTTTTTCCCATTCTCCATTGACATTCACGCCATTGCCCAAATATTACCAAGAAATACTTCATTAAATTTTTATGAGAACCATGACCCACTTTGGTTAAACTGGAAAACAATTTACGTCGACTCATGTTCGCAAACTAATAATTATGTGCATTATCCCGCAACACTTCGTCCACTTATACATAGAGCTTCACGTACTCATCTGGCATCCCATCAACAAATTGGACTGGTGTTTCAAAGACACCAATTAAGATTCGTAAGCTGTCACAAACAACAATCTATTTGGGTAAACCAATTAAAAGAGCTGGTTTTGGCCTTTGACTATCAAACGTGGATACTAATTACAACATCAATTATTGTTATTGCACTTTTAAGCGTTTCACAGTCGTTCAAACTAAACATGGATTATTTATATACTTTTGTACATAACTGTTTTTCTATATCGTCGTCATTATTGGACCAATCTTCAAAATTATTTCTGTGGCCAGCAAAACGACCGTTTTTCCTATTCTGTTTACCTTTCGTATTTTTAATATTATGCGAAGAGTATAAAGGAGAAAATATTACCAACTTGACATTAGAACCAAATCTAGTAGAATTTGATACGTTTCAGAGCTTGGTGACAAATAATTTTACGACGTATTCACGTCAGCATAAAGTTTCTCATAAAATAATGGAACAGTTCTGGCGCTTTAAACAGTACGTTCAAATTAGCCCTCACGAAGCTTACCCAATAGTTTCTGAGTTTTGGTTTAGTTTACTTGTAAGATACTATGTTAACCAAATGGACACAATAGAACACCTTCGCAAAGATTTGTCCACTAACAGTTTGTATTATTTAAATAATTCCAAGATGATGAAGGGTGAGTTGCAAAATGGCGGTCCAGAAAGTATCAAACAAATACTGGCCTCACACATGGAATTGTGTCAGAAATCCGCAATTATTTTACAAGAAAATATGGCTCTACAATTGTATACCATATTAAAGGCATCTAATAAACCGGCCTTTTTCGGAAAAGATGTAATCAATGAAAACTTGTTTGGATACAAATATTTTGGGTACGTTCCGGCAAGTATATTACTAAGAACGAGACACTTTTTCCAGACGGGGATTGTTCACTGGTGGCAAAAGTATCTTAAATGGTATTTAGTTTTGAAAACGGAGACACAAAATGATGCTGAAAATCCAAATTCTTCAAATGTTACAATTTCGTCAAATCGGAATACAACTGGGGCCTATGTCTTTTCTGTTATTCCGGGTTTTGGTCTTCTGGTATCATTGCTAGTGTTTCTGATTTTTGAATGCGGCTGGCTTAAGTACTTTTGGACGGGAATATATTTGAGAATTAACTCTACAAAGATACAAGCAATAACATTTAATTCAAACTGCAAGCCTATCTGTTATAGAATTTGGATGGAGTCATTCAAGTTTTGTACCGTATTCATTTGTCAAAAACTTCATGAATTTGAAGAGATATTTAGAAAGTTACTGAAATGTTAAAAATGAAAATAGCTTTTTAATTCACACTTGTTTCCTATTTTGCGATGAAAATTAAACTCTTTTAAGCAAATGGAATGACAAAACTAGAAACAATTATGTGACTCCGAATTTAATAAACAAAAATATATTTGAATATGATAAATAATTCAGATAATGCATAAGAGTATTTAAATGTTGCCAATTTAAAGACACGAAAAACAGATTATTGAAAAGTACAGGTAAGCAAAACTATACAAAAATCGAAAATGTCATTTGCTTTTGTTGAAATATTGATCTTAAAGGTATTCCTGTGCGGATTTACGGCTGTCTTAAAACTGAAGAAATGTATCCACCAACCAAACACCTATTAGTTTTAATCCCCTGTTACTCTTTTTTTGCTTAGGAACTGGGACGTGCATAAGATTTCTAATTCACATTTTAAATATTGATAGTGTAACAGTATATTTTAAAAGTATTTAAGCAGCAATTGCAACATGCATATTGTCATGCGTGAATTAGACGAAACTAATATGGGGTTAACAAGCAAGCTTCTTACTTTTATTTCTGACGTTTAAAATTTCCACAATTGGTTTTGTATGCTTTCTGTTTCAACTTTGTATTCAATACAGTCAAATACTGTAACTTATAAGAACAATGTAGAAGTTATTTACATAGAAATGTTAGAAAAATCCAAAAAGCATGCATATATTTTGATGAATTAGGGGTTTAATAAAATATGTTAAATATTTGTTTAACTCTGAATAAACTTTTTTCCATTTCTGAGTACATATGTCACTGCATTGAAAATAGCAATATTATCTTCATGTGTATCGATTGAATATTGATCTATGTCACCATTTATATCAATATTCCTTTTACTCATTATATTTTGTCATAGTGAAGTATAAATCATATACGTGTATCAGATGAGGGTAATCCAGCTCATGTAAGTTTGATGATGTGACCAAAATTGTAATTAGTTTTCTTCAGCATTCTATAATGATGCAATAAATAAAATCCTCAGAAAAAATAATCTGAAATTAAGATCAGGCCAAGATTTTAATTAAATGTTATCATTAGTCCAAGTGTAATCCTAATATGGCAGTGAAGGCGTTCTTAGTCAATATATTCAAAGTATAATATAGTCAAACGCCTGAACTCCGAAGTTTCACAAATGTTCTGAAAAATGCAACACTGAAAACTAACTCGAATTTGTGTGGAATTGTAATAGTTGTGTCACTGATTACTACTGTTGAATTTATTTTAATAATCGTGTTTACAAAACACGATATTGGTTTCAAACGGTTCAATATGAATACTTCATACAGATATAATCAAAAAATCTCAGAAAATGGAATAAAAAACTCATAGAATCCCAAATGAGATTAACTATAATGAAATTATGATAAAATCTGTTTTATTTCCCAACGTAATGTTGATATTATTTTTTAATGGGTGTCATTCTTGAGTTAAAACTAGGAAACAAAGTCGTAACTAATCAAACATAATTTACATTACGTAATTCAATGTGACTTCTCAATGATTCTGTTCCATATTGTGTCGACAAGGAATAATAAATCTATAAATTCTCAAGTTTCAAAAATATCAACAATTTCATTTTGAAATAAATAACATTTGATGTTGCAGTACCTATGTATACTTTTTGAAATGCCACATATTATCCAAATTTCTTTGAACTGCTGTTGTATGAATTGTTTTGCTAATAGTCAACTTGTGATGATTAAATGATTCCGAGAATTCAACCATTAGTTAGCTTAAGAAAAATACAGATAAAAATGAGATTTTATATTAATTGACTACTCAGTTCCTAGTTTGTGATAACCGGTTGTAAAGTTCTCGTAAATTCCAAAATTGTATGCGGCAACGGTCAATTTCTGGTTCGAATAATACTACGGTTCGGTAAACATGCAATATAACAGACAAACATTGTAGAATAATTGACATGTAGAAACATTGTAGATCGATCTTTTAAAGTACTTTTTAAATTGCAAATTACAATATTACCATAAACATCTTCGTGTCAGAGGTTATTACTAGAATAAAGGATAATGTGTTTGTGCCAGTATTTTTCTAGTCCTTCTTGTAAGTTCACTCAAGAATAATGACAAACCATTCTTTCAGAAAAAGCTAGCTTTATCCTCACCACAAATTCGAGTTTTTAATGTCAGGTGGAAATTATATATTTTACGTTTAAGACTCTTTTTGAGTTAAATTACCAGGAGTCGAGATCCTTTGTTTGTGGTTTTACAACAAAAATATATATTTTGAATTTGTTATGAATTTTGCGTAGATTTATCTTATAGACATATTTACTTTTATAAACGTTTTCCTTGAGGTGCATAATAGTCAACGTTTATTCGTTTGATTGCTTAAGTTTAGTGAAAACTTTCCGAACCATCAAAACTTATGCATTTTTACTACAGTAAATTGGCTAAGATTTTTTGTGCATATGTTTTTAATATAATTTGGTTATTAAATATTGCACTTTTTAAATGTAATCATCAAAAGTTAAATAATAAACTTAATTAACAATATAGTTCTGCTGAGAAAGTGTGGTTTGGTTTAACTTCAATGTTCAGTATAAAAAACACAATGCTATGTATTTTACCAACATGTATTTGAATTTTGGAAAATTATCATTTTACTGATTACTGATTCATTTTACTGGGTAAGATATCAGATAAAACAATTTAGGAATGTTATCGAAACACTTCTTTGGTAATCATCAATTAATTATAGTAAAATATCCATCCTTTGTTTATGTTGGATCTTCAATCAGAGCCAAATCAATAACTTTAACATTGTTTCATATTTCATTAATAACTCAAAAATATCAAAAGTTCTGTGGAAAACCAGGACAAATCAAAACAAAACGTAAAATTTACTGCAATATTTATTACTACTGGAAAAAGAAACTACTTTAACGTGATAGCACAACCATTATCTGTAGCAGCTATTTATACACTTTTTCAAACTTCAAAATACAAATACGCATATATATTTTGCTTTAGAACTTACACAAAAGAATATTCAAAATATTCTTGGAAGCAGACAGCATTCTTTGTAACTGCACATTGTTAACAAACATTTAATCTTTTCAATATCAAAACCAAAATTTTACAACTGAAGCTCAAGCAGTTTTAATAAAAACAATTGTTCTTTAAACTATACACAGATGTTTCATTACTGACTCTACTGAATTTTTTATCTGCTTATGCATGTTCAAATAAAGGTACCTCAGGTACTGCTTTATACGATGTCCCTTTCCACAAATTTCACATTTTAAATCCTCCTGCTTCTTTTCCTCACGAATCCTTTATGATGTTTGAACTTTGTCCCATCCCAGAATCTCTATTCACAAAACTGACACTTAAATCTCTTCACAATTTCCTTCAAGACATCCTATTTCCCCCATTAAATCTATTCACATCCTTATCCACCGCTTTTTGTCGTAAAAATTTGGAAGAACATCACTTAACAGGAAACTTTATAAATAATTCTAATACCTTGCTCTTCTTCCATTTTCTTAGCAACCGGATCATTTCCATGTTTTCCTAATATATGCATTTTGAATGAAGTTTCTTCTGAGGACTAATTCCACACAAATGACAAGCGACACTATTTTACATGTAAATGTTTTACGTGGTCTCCCATTTATTTATCACATACCGAAGAAACTAAAAAGGCCTTCTTCATTACTAAATTACTACATGCGAAATCTCCAAAAAATCTCATTTTTGTGCGTGGTTCTTCGATGTCTGCCCAAACTCAAGAAAGAACTTAATTTCATTCCACAAATTTCACATGTAAATAAATTTTCCGCCTTTTAGTTGGTTCTACTTGGGGTTCTGCTAATGAAGACGGAGTTTCCGATTCCAAAATATCAAAAGTCACTTTCGGTGATAATGGTGACAAATCCATTTCAACTTTAATTTATTCCGAATTAAAATTTTCATCGAAAAGTATAAGTCCGTTGGAGATGTTCCCTTTTGATACCAGATAATATGCACGCTTGTCACCTTCCAAGAAGGTAGACTCGTTATCATCGATCTTATTCAAACATTTTGTCATCTATAAAAATAAGTAATATGCAACGGTTTTCAAATAAATAACAAAAAGCTTGTGTTTACAATCAAACGTTTGACTTACGATTTTTCACGATTCAATGTTCTTAGCAAATCCAAATAAGCCTCCCGGTTGAAGAGCCGTTCCCTCATGCTTATCGTTTTCACTATCTTTGCTGACTGCAAATAAACTTGGTCGTCAAATCTTACCTAAAACTTGTTACGTAACTGATTCTAGTCAGTTGAATGAACTAGTTACATAGACCTAACCAATTTTCAGGATAGCTAATACATTCCTTCAACTGGTTTTCCAACCTTGTTGTGGGTACTTGTAAAAGGTTCCCTAGAGAAAACTGCGTCCAAGTTATTTGATAGGAACGAATTTGAAAAAGATTCAATTGTGGTTAAAACGTGACAAAAACGCAGAATAAGTCTTCGTGGCTCATTTCAAAAGAAATAATTTTTAAAATAAACTGTGTTTAATTTGAGAATATTATAAAGAAAATAAATAGCACTCGTTTTGCAAAATAACAGTTTTGTCGTTGAGGCTGATGTTCTTTTTATTCGGTCGTTTTTCTTTTCACTCAAGAAAAATTCGACCAAGTTGATTAGGTTAATAGCTTGCTTTCCATCTTAGCAAGGTGTATGAGGTGCGTGCAGTGCTGGCGAGGATATTGTATGGATGGTATAGTAAGAGAAGACAGAGTTTGTACAGAAAATGCAGACAAAGCAGAATAACATGTTTTTGGGGATTGACGATTTTGTGCAGCTTTTAATGAAATATGCTGTCATTGCAAGAAATATCTTGTAAGGTTATCTAATATTTTAAATGTATGGGACATTTAGGGAAAGTAGAGAAACATCGTTTATTGGTTACAACACAAAGGCCTGTATCAACCTTTTTTGGGTAAAGTCAAGTGCAATTAATCTTAAACACTTTTAGATGAATTTTTGAAATACATACATACATATAACTTAGGCAAATAATGAAAACATAAACTTTTTACCATATTGTATTCTCGGTCGTCTTATTTGGCCTTCACATCTTCATCTCGCTTCAGAATAAAAATACTACAAATTTACTCACTGCTTTTTATGCAAACTGATTTTTCATGTGATTTCTTATTGATATTGATAGCTTTAAAGTAATCTTCTCATTTATGCTTAAAAAACCTGATACAATTAGAAGCGATTTTCATCCTAATTCCAAACTTAAATACAATGAATAATCATACTGCATCATTAGCTATAGCAACGTTTGGTTGTTGAAGACAATGAAAAACTCATGGAAAAAAAACAATTTTTGACTTGGGAAAGAAGTAAGCATACACTATTTATACTATTTTTATTTTTATTTGCGATATACGCAATTTCTTAGAATGATTCGATTGTTAATTGTCTTGCCAAGATTTTTTCTTGATTCCGAGATTTCATCAGCCGAATATATAGTTTCCCAAGAAATATGCATGCCAAAACGTATTTGTAGTAAATGAACTAGAACAATCAAAATATTTAGACTTTTTTCAAACTCCAAAATTTTATTCCAGCTTATTGAGTGAACACATCCTTTTGTTCCAATTGGTGTTGTACTTGAAGAAAAAACTAATCGCTGTAAAATATTAAATTGAATTCCCCACAAAAATATAAATATTGGCAGGTAACAAACATCTTTGAATTTAAATTTCATTACAACAATTAAAAAGCTTACACATTTTATATCCGTGGTAAACAGGACAACCTCCATGAGCAAGTTGTTTTGTATATGTTCCATTTCTGTACATATTATACCAAAATATTGCAGATCTCTGTACAGTACGGGAACAAACTCCAACATTTACAAAAGCAGTACATCCACCAATTATAGGTAATGTTAACTTTAGATGGGAAAATAAAAGTAAGTTAAATTTCTAACCAAATCGTGACATCCTATTTATTATATAATGTATTTACATACATACAACACCATTGATGCAACCATGTCGTCGTCAACTGGCATATTGATTAAATTTTCCGTATAAAACTACAAGGAAGAAAATCTGTTCAGAAATTTAAAACACTATTTTCATAATTCCATACCTGTGTACTTACCCCGTCGGTATGCAAACGAAAATGCCTCCCATAAACGTGTTCGTTGTACATGTTATTATTAGGATCATTTGGAGCTAACAGTCCAGTTAAAATATTCATGAGGAAATGTGTATTTTTAAACGATCTTCCAAAATTAGTTATTGTCATTCTAGCACTAGTGGTTGCACTAACTGGAGCGCTTTGAGTCAGTGGTTGCGCTACATTGTCATTATCAACCCACATATGCGTTGTAGTTGCTTGTGATCCCATTTCTCTTTCAATTATCTCCATTGAAGAGTTGTTTATAATTTCAAAAAACTGGAGAATGGAAGGGTTTTCTGAAAGTTGTTCCACTTTAATAGGGTTTATATACAAATACGGATGCTTTCTTTTTTCCAGGTAGCATCTTAATTTAGCTAATACATTGGATAATTGGAGAGAGTATCCATTGCATATTTTAGTAAATCGGAACTCTGGATCAGTGCCGCGGTAGTTGTTAATGTGTAATAGTTTATTTGACATCTGTGCTGGTGGTAACACTTCCTTTGTAATAGGAACTTGATACAAATCGTCGACAACATCATTTGTAAAATCTTTTCTGGGAGATAGGGTTGTGAAGAGCTTTAGATTATGAGTTTGTATCGCTATCGGAAATATTGTATGTGGAATTTTTGAAGCATATTTCATCAGGTTATCTAGCTTTCCAGCCTGTAGCCACAAAGCCGCTGTGACAAATCGGTTTTTGATAAGCGAATAAACTCCAATGATTATGCAATCTAGATTACTTAAAAATCCACCAAATTTAGATTCCGTGTTTAGTCCATTTGATATCTGTTGACCATTGATTAAGAATCTTTCTTATTTTTTGTACAATGCCAAGCAAATAGTAATTCTATTAGTACAACAACCTTTTCAGCTGGAATTAGGTAAGTTTTTTGCAGATTTAGCATTCCTGTCAGTGACATTTGTAGATCCTCAAAACCAATCCATTCTTCTTTAGAATGGGTATTTAATGTTACCCCAAGTTGCCGTAAATAAACGAAGGACCCCTTGTACTTTATAGACTTTCTGATGAAACGTAACAGCTTGTTCATGCACCTTTTAGTTCTGTGACAACCTAAAAAACTAGTGGTATTTAATAAATGTATTAAACCTATAAAATATATTATTACAAAAGTGAAAACTGTGTCCAAAAATTTACCGCTTCATTACTTGACGATCTAATTTTAGTTGCTCCAATCTTTTAACAAACACATTCACTAAGCTTTCTTCTTTTTTGCTCCATTCTGCATAAGCTTTGATTGTATGCAAAAAGCCAAACTCCTTTCTAGCTTTTACTTTATCAAGTATTGGAAGAATGCTATCTCCTTGTACGTTTAGAAATGGTTTACTACCCGATGGAAACCGGTTAAAATTTGACGATGTAGAAAAATTGATACAAATAAGGTAAAGTAATAGTACAAGTGTCGTCAATGGATTTAAATTTAACCATGCCATAATGAAATATTAAAAAACATTTCAGTTTCGTTCAAAGTTTGTTCAATGAAGTTCCCCTACAATGCGTAAATAAATTATTGTTTTTATGAAAATAATGCTTCTTGTTAGGTCATTTACAAAACAATCGTTTATTGTACATATCATTCAATAAATGCAAACCGTATTTATACTTGTCAGTAATACATGACTTGCAACAGGGAAATAAAGATTTTTTCGAGTTTTCAAATAAATGTAGAATATAATTGGTATGGAAGTTGTAACAAAAAAGTATTTTATTTATTTTTATCAGTTTTTGCAATACCAAATCCTGCTTGCACACAAAAATAAATTTCACACAACAATATTGTATCCAACAAAAACAAGTAAAACACAAGGCATACTGCTTACACTGCCTATTGGGCTAGTATTTCTACCTACTTGGCTATCGTTTTCGATTATCCTTGAAACCACTGGAGGTTGCGGTGTTGTGGTATTACTTGTAGAACTGCCATTTGATATTGGTTCCGATGAATGTATCTGCGATGGAGAAGAGTCTTCAGAGATTCTATTTGATTGTACTTCAGATGAAGATTGCAGTACTGATGATACTACTATAGAGCTTTCATTGGACTCAAAATCAGACAGAGGGTTATGTATTGAGGAGATTTCTTTAGAGGAGTTTCCATGTAATTTAACATTAGATGGAGGAGACTGCTGCATTGGTGAGGCGTCTGTAGACGTTTCATTAGACTTTTTATTAGACAGAAGTTGCTGCATTGGTAATGTTCCATTAGTACTTCTATTTAGTTTGTTATCAAATGAAAGTTTCTGTACATGTGAACCGTCTATTGCGTTGTTTGGTGATCCATTTGACAGGTTGGCTGACAAGTCACGAGATCTATTGTAAGTCAAATAGAATAGATTTCCACCGGGAGGTGTGAAAGGAGGTTTTGTATCTTTAATGAGAACAAACAAAATTGGATTGTTAAAAATGCGACAAGCTTAAACAATTTTTGTAAGAAATACTTCGGTACTTAAAACGTATAAATTATATTACCATCTTGTGTGATGTTTTTGCTTGAACAGAAAAATATACCAAAGAAGCACGCATTTGTTTCCAAGATAAATAAAACTAAAATACAAAGCATACTGAAAAAACTGTGTTTTCCTTCCATTTCAATACTCAAAATTGAATCAATTTTTTTTAATTGTCAAGTTTGTTAACAAAGTTATAGTAACGATATAATAAAGTTGATGATTTTGTTGAAATGTTGGAATGATGTAGTTTGTTACAGAGGTGTTACTATATATAAGCCAAGAAAAGATTATTTAGTTAAGCTGAAAGTTAAGCTAAAACTTACTGTTCCTTGAATTGCTTCAGAATTACAACAGTTTTTACATGCAATACGTCACTCAGTACGAAGTAGTATAAACAGCAAGATGTACATTACAATAAAGTAGATCTAGAAAGACTGAGAGCAAAACCGCAAGTGTTTCCGGTAAATCATCAACTGAGTAGACTCTTATTGAGATCAGTAATAATAGCATAGCATGTGTGCTTGAGATTGAAACAACATTGACGTCAAGTAAAACGATTCAATAAATTTGTCGACATCACTTATTATTCTTTTAGATCGCTTTCCTATTAAATGACAAATAGTACCACAACGGGTTCCCCAGTAGTATGTAAAATAATCATTTATAATATAACAACGAAAAATGACTTTTTATTTCGTTTTACATTTTCAGATTTTCGTTACTTTCACAGCAAAGCATTTTACCACAGGATGTAAACGTACGTGAACATCACACTGGCAAGTAAGCAGACTTGAAAAAAACTCATGTATAGTTGTTTCATACAATAATTTCTAAGTGCGATCATTGCTTTAGTTATTACCAAGAAGTCATTTTCCAATGATGAATCATTTCGTAAAATAAGTACTGAAAGATATTCGGAATAAATTACCGCAGATTTATATTGCCAGGTAGACATTAAAAACAACTTGGTAGAGTAGTTTTAAGTCTGTATTAGCAACAAAATCCAAACCACATTTATTTGAGTTTGACAAGTAGCCGTAATTTACTGAACAAGCGAAGAAAATGTGAATATGCTTTCCACTCTTGATTATATGTGTTTGCAAAGCAAACAAAAGATATGCTATACAAAATTAGATGCGAAAATTTTTTTCCTAAGTTTTATGGATATTTAAAAGATATGGTAAAAGTTAGAGCTTGCACAGTCGGACGGACAGACAAGCAAACTAATCGTACAACTCGATGATAATATTTATCTTGATAATAAATTAGCTTACAAGTTTCAAATTTATGCACTCCATAACATTATTTATTAATTAAGTTCTTATTAATGTGATAGTGATTATTATAATTAAAAGTAAACTTAACATAAAAGCATGTCTTGACTTCGCAACAAATGGTTAATAATTCATTTTTTAACTTTCTTTGCAAAATTACGTATTAGTATTAAAACTTTTGTAGTTCTCTTAGATATATTACTTAGTTTTACAACTTTTGTGGTCCTCCAAGATATTTTAGTAATCAACTTCAGCAGATGAATATTTTCAATAGCAAAACAAGCCATGGCCAAAACTTCACCAAATAATACTAACCAAAACACAATTTGAATATTCCCGCTCATATCTGGTGCTTTCAATTCGCCATCACGTAGCCTTGCCGAAAACTTTCCCATGCCTTTGACAAATCCTTGCCACCATTCCCAAATACCAGATGCTTGAACAAATCCCACTCTTCTGATAAATCTCGGATATACCAATCCTTGCACACCAAACACAGTTATGAAATCAGCATAACTTTCAGTACCAATGAAAACATTTTTGTAACCCAAACTTTGCAACTTTCTCCCCATTCGTTTGCATTTATTCTCAGGAAGAATTACCGCTGTTCGGTTGCAAGTTTTCATAAAATTTAACATAAGATGTTGCTGTTGTGTTTCAAGCTTTTCATTTAAATTCGCCATCAACTCCAAATCCGTTTTAAATATTTTACCAACATACATATCCCAACCTTTACGAATAATTTTCAGAAACTCAGCAGGAATGCTTGGATGAAATGTTGCTTTATTTGCAATTTGTTTAAGCAATCTTATGTCTGGTAATAATTTTATTACTTCTAATTCATCCCAATATGTATACTCTATGATTCTTTCCCATATTTCGGCCATTAGATGTGCAAGTTGAGATTGGTCAGTAATGTAATGCTTATCATAAGCACTGGCACTTACATTTAGTGTTTTAATTCTCTCTTCGGATAGCCCACTATAGTAGATATCTGCCTTCCCAGTCCTCATGTAAATCACAAATTTGTCAGTTTCAAGCTCACTGAACATTGTGTATGGAACTGTATTTCTTGCCATTATTAGTTTATACATATTTGAACCTTTGTAACCATTTGTGAGAACAATGCAGCATAAGATCAATGGTCCTATAAATACACGAACCGATGATCTGTTTAAAAGTGAATCTGGCAAAACACCACCTTGTTCTAAGATTGTTGAGATCCCTCCTTGAATTGACCTTAGTATTGTTACGTTTCTTCCAAAGTTTTTAAACAAATATACTACTACGGCTGGCAATGCAACGAATAGAAATAGGCATGCCGCAATCCAGGAATAAATTTTATATACACTAACCAATTCAGCAAAAGCTAACGATTCTACTTGAATTTCATTGTTGCAGCTTATAAACCTCAAATTATTACCACTGTCATGAATGGAAAGTGGATGTATCACTGAAAACTTTGGTAGACGTTTATCAAGATAAAATTTACTCGGATTCCATTTTGACCATTTACCACCTACATTTTCAACAATCTTCCCATTTACGCAATGATTCAAGTCGTCTATTTTGTAAGAAAAATTTCGCAGTATATCGAACCAGAATGAGGATAAATGAAAGAACATCATGATTTCTGGGGAACCGAGACTTGAAGTTTTAGAGAAGAGTTTTCCACAGTTTTGTAGTATGTTACTACCAGCATTAACCTCGGGAATCACAGCAGCAGCTCGATCAGAAAAATAATCAAACACTAGTTGTTCTTCCAAGTTTTTATAGCTGTATAATAAATTTGTTTTTGAAATAGTTTTTATTTGCTTGATATTGACTTTATTTTGTATTTGCTGACCAGTTTTATCACAGGAATAGCAGTTATGTACTCTATATATGATTCTGCTTTTGGTACATCTACCACTTGCTTTGGAACAAGACTTAGAAACGACCTTAACTAGCAAGAATTGGTTATTGTTAATTATTATATCGGAAGGGTCGTGCCAAAAAGCCCATATTCGTTTTTGTAACCAAAAGTCTAATTTTTGAGGAGAAATATCATTTTCCACTATCAAGACACTAGTCTTGGGAATCGATGATGGAAACATGTCATGCAAAATCATCTCGTCTCTATTTATATGATATGCGAATTCACCTGGAGGGCGCATAACTTCAAGTAAGTGTTTAGAAAAGAAGATCGTTATGTCCATTTGACAATTCCAGGGTTTTGAATTGATAACATGTTTGAATAAGTCCACTCGGCTACACAAATCATCTCCACTGTACGCCCCAGGCGAGTGGAATCGTAAGCCGTAGAGGTATTTGGACATGGGACATGTTATATAGCCAGCGGGTCCTACAAGTGTCGTCAGAGATTTGTTTAGCAGTGGAAAGTTGACTGGTAGCCAAACCAATTCGTACCGTTTAAAGAGATGCTTCCAAAGTGCAGCTGGTTCTGATTTGCGAGTAATTATTGGCTTTGACATTGACTCATAATCGACATTCTTGAAGTTATTCAGAGTAACAAAGCAGTTTTCCATTACGTTAAGTATTTCGTTTACGTATTTTCCAACTTTTAAATCAGATATTTGAATACTTTGACGATCATTGATGTATTGCTTGGCGTGCAGAAAAGGGCTTGGATAAAAATATTTTGACTTCCAGGTTTCAGTTTTGCTGAGGTCAGTGAGTTTTGTAAGATTGAAGAGAACTGGCAAATCTTTTGATTTCTCAGCAGAAATTTGTATGACTAAACAAAAAAACAGCTTCAGATGTGAAAACATTATATAAGCTTATTATTATATTATTGTTTCAAGTAATGGTATGTTTCAATTCATACTGAATCGCTTAAATGCAAATAATAATTGGACAACTGTTTCAAACGTGTAGAATGATCAAAAAATAACAATACATTGCAAATAATATGACTTTCTCGATACTGTGTGAAATTCTTATTTACTTATTTAATATAAAAAGACCAAAAGTAAACAAAAATATCGATGAGATTCAAATTCAAATCCTATTCAGAGATAAAGTACATTTAAGTTCACGTTCTTTTACTGTCAAAACACCATCAACGCTCAGAAAATCTGGTGAGCAAACTACATGAAAATCATGTATTTTCTGTTTTCTTATTTAAATGAACCAGGTATTAAAATTAAGTCTGGGTTGTGCAAAAGAGAGAAGCTAAGTAGAGAAATGTGGACATGTAACTATATATGCCGCACTACCTGAAACATAATATTCGTAGTAGCCTTATATATTATTGGATTAGCTAATTAGTCTTTATAAATTACCAAGTACCTGAATTCCTAAACATTCAGCACAGCTAATCTGAACTTATTGAATATTACGTGAATAGTCGCAACATAAGTACAGGAATTAAGTAAAAGGTTTTATAAATTTGCTTACGTATGCCATATGTGTGTAAAACCAAAACCTCAGTACCTTAAACCACTTAGTTTGTGTAAGATCGTCAATTAATCTGGTTGTTATAATGATGTGGAATATATATTGTGTCAATTTTTTAATACAAATTATGAGATTAAGGTAGTATACTTGTTCCTGAAGCACATTAAGTTCGTTATATAATCTGACTTCCGACAAGTCAAAAATTATAAGAAATCGTAATTTGTAATAAAAATGTTATAATTTGATTGATTGCTTCTAAATGAGAGTTTTTTTACACTTGTTGTCTTTTATAAAATCAGCACAGAAATTGTTAAGATACAATAGGATCTAGGGTTGGAACATAGTTAGCATTCACTGACAGCATTTTAGACAACATAAAAATTACGGTGAATGACTTTTTCGAAAATATATGAGAGAACTGTTTGCAAGTCTAGTTTATCTTCCGGTACTCATGTCTTTCAAAGAATCCTTGGGAATAAAATTCCAAATATTCAAATTCGTCCAAAGATAAATTATTTTAACGAATCGTAAAGAACATTTTCCTTTTATATGTTTTTCAACATCTAATTTTAATAACCAGATATTCTAACTGGAGAAAAAATGGAATTATTGTTAACAATCTAAGCTTTCTTCAACAATCTGGTGACCTTTCCACACAACAGTTCTGTAAACATGAAACAAATGCTTTTACAGCTAGTTATAAAAATGTACTCTACGATTATCGCCTTTTCAATAAATATTTTGATGCATTATTATCATGTTACATAAGGAAAACTTCAACCACTAATTAATTTTAGTTGTACGTACAAAATCATTGAAATTAACCACCGCGGGTATAATTCAGCCGACTATATAAAATCTTCTATAATTTGACCCGTAAGACATATGTAAATAAGAACATGGATCAAATTTGACCAAATACTATATTGGTATTCAATCAAACAACACAGCAGGAATAAATCTTGCAGAATAATTTTGCCAGCCAATTAATATTCTGGTACCGGTGTTAACTTTATTCACAACTTCTATAGTATGTCTAAAACACGAACATAACATGTACATTAGTTTTTACAGTTCAACAACGACATGGCCTGTTTTCTCCCCACGAGTACTCTGTCCCGATTAATTCAGTCATAACATTTCATTGAAAGCAATACGTCGCAGTACCTAAACCAGTTACACGTTAGATCCGTACGCGTAAATTGTGGTTTTACAACAATGAATGACACAAGTCTAATCATTAAAACATAACGATAATATGTAACCGTCCAAATAGAAATGCTATTGATGATCATATAATACTCATTAATATTGGATTGCTGTAAAATTCAATGTAGTCCAATGAATAAATTTCTAAATTATTATTTTGTAATCCAAATAATTCTTGCAATAGTATTTACGACTTCCCTGACAACCTAGTCCTACAATTCTAATTCTTGAAATCATAACCTTCAATCATAACGTGCTAAGTCGACCCTTTTTCGATAATATATATAAAGTCTCTTTTTCTCGGGTTTATAATTTTTTAAAGCATTTGATTTGTTATTACAAGCTTCTTGAAATATTCATTTCTGAAATTTCGAAAACAATTTTTGTCTAAAAACAGTTTACGAGAGTTCTAATTTTTGCAAATAAAATAGTGATAAGAATTCCTTAATTGGAACAAATGTGTAAAATGAGAATACATAAAAATGAACAAATGTACAGGTCATATTCTCGCCTGGTTCAGCCCACATTCCTAATCAATAGAGGAACTGGCTTAAGACACATCCCCAAGAAGCACAATCTTTAAATAAGGCATGAAAAATAACTCACATCATTATTCATAACGGCTGAGAATTAACATATATACAGCTACTTGTTTTCATAAGTATTGGTATGGACGGTTTATTAGTAATTGTTTCTTTTGGCATACAAAATGTAGCTTACAATGCTTCGTTGAAAGTAAAGTGCGTATCGATATGAAATTACAGACTTATTACAGTACAACATAACAGGTTGTGGATTAGTCAAATGTCCAAACCAATGAAATATTTATTTATTAAAATCGGAATGGGTAATACTGTTGATTTATTTATCTCTATCAACCTACTAAATCATTGCAGTAAGCAATCCTTACCTGTATTTTGGTGCACTAGCAAAAGGTGTTCTCTATTCAGAAAAATTATTTGTGAAGTGTACAAGACAATACTGACTTTATTTTATGCTAGTAAAAATTCAAACGCATCCATTTTTGAGACCCAATATTGATATATTAATGTTTATCATGCATCAATACAGAACATTCGTTGAAGAAAGGTATCGTACTCATAGAATACTTCTATTTGTATAAAACTATTGGTTCCTTGAAGAGGAATGATTGTCTTTAAAAAATGAAATCGTCATTGCTGTGGTTTAAAAGTAACTTTACAAGTGATATGGATTACTGAGATGGTAAGTAGTCGTTTGCCAAAAAATTAGAGAACCCACTAACGTTTCAGTACAATAGACCGAATCACATTAAAGTCGTTCTGAATATCGTAGGTTAGAAGATGAGGTTGAATCGATTGTTTTTTCATGCATCAACATTCAAAATACCATTAAGAGCATAGTTTTTCCATTATTAAATCTTCAAAAACATTTGTCGGAATATTTGCAAAGCTATCAAATCCTTGCTTTAATTCGATATATTCTTCAAAATCTAGTGTTGCGTAAATGGCTCATTTTATTGAAACTCCATTGAAAATTGATTTTTTGGAATGCTTAACCATCAAATTTCTTGTATCACCTTCAGATATATATAAGCATTTGCTCATATCGCATCAATAATTTTTGCCAAGTTTTTCTTTGTACTTATTATTTCTGCTAGAAAATTTGGGAAATCTAGCTATTGCTAATCCTATGTATAACAACATAAAAATGGCATATATTATACTTTTAATACAATCCTTGCTAATAACACACCTAGTAAATGGGCTAAATTTACCTTATGGTGAAGACATTTCAATCAGAGAAGACCCAAGTTTCTTGACGGAATACTGGACTCAACATCCCTACTTCAAATCTTATGAATATTTGTTCGATCTATTGGCTAGCATTCTAGCTCCATTTCGTTCTGAACACTGTTTGATACATATCAATAATCAATTCTTGATTAATATTCAACCAACTGAACTCCCAATCATGTTAAGACAGGTGAAAGCTGGTAAAGCGATTTCTTATATACGACTACTAACTGGTCAAATGCATCTTCAGATGAAACAACTATGGGTACCCTCAACGTTTAACGAATATTACCATTCTAATTTCACAAATTTATTGCGTTGCTTTTCATCCAGTTTATTGCACTACGATATTATTGCCCATTGGGATGGATACTGCACTAGCATTTACCACAATTTTTTTACAATGAGTACTAGACCCTGGAACTGTCAGGTACAAATTACAGTAAACCCTCCCTTTAAATATTTCCAAAAAAATTTAAATACTATTCCACTTTACCCAGTATGGGTATTCAAATCTATTTGGTACAAAAATATCTTGTTGAAAACAGAATTTGAGTTACCTAGTACAACTCCACAATATTTTATATTAATTTACGACAAAAATGCCTACAAGCAAAAGTTATCTGATAACGTCCTTCGTGCATGGATACTTCAAACAACTTCTTATAAAAAAGCAAATACTCTTAATGCAGTATTTTACGTTGTGACAACATTCAAATTTAAAAAGTTACCAAACAAGCCAAAAAGAATTTATTGGGCAACCTTGAATTCTGTCATAATTACATATTTTGTTTGCAAACTAATAGCAATACTTCATTAGAAAAAATACAATTTAGTGCTAAAAGTTGGAAACATACTAATTTAGATCTACTCCTTAAGATTAATAACCAATTTAATCGCAAACAATTGGTTACTCTCAGCATTGATAAAGAAACTTATAACTTGAAACAATCAACAGATTTTGGATTTAGCAGCTACAATATCACAAAATCAAGGACAATTGAGTTATTAAATCGTAGCCTAGGCTCGCCTTCAAAAGTCGTTGGATTAATTTGGCAATCAATCATAGGCAACTACTCATATATTGTAATAGGTACATCATATAAATGCACAGACGGAAAGAAAATTGTTCCTGAACACAATGACTCCAAATTTTCACTATACATAAAAGTTGATCTTTTTCAAACTATTAATTCATCGAAATATGGTACGTTTTCATTAGAAGACACATCTCTTGTTTTTAGATTTATTAGTTGTGGAAGTTCAGATAAAAAAAGCCTTGCATTTCATGAGTTATTTTCCGTGTTTGACGAATGGATCTGGTGTTTTGTAATAGCTACCTACGCATGTATTATTAGTTTTGGTGCATGGATGGAACTCCGGATCAATAGGTGTAGTAAAAACAATGGGGTTATTTGTAGATATCGTAGGAACATTTGTCGAAAAGCAATGCATTTTTTAAATACATTCAAACGGGACAAACCCATTCTTGCTTCATTATTTTTACTAATGGTAGGTGTTGTTTTGAATAATGCCTACAAAAATACAAATGTGTACAATATGGTAACACCACGCAGACTTGAGCCATTACGTTATTTCCCTCACGTAAGGGAAAAATATTCGAATATATTTACCCGTACTCATCGCTTTTGGAGTGAATATAAGCATCGATGTTCTGTAGGAGATGTGACCAGTTTTCAAAGGAACTTATCCTGTTATACCTTAAAATCTGAGGTACACTATATAAGTCGCGAATTATTGCATAACAGAATTGACGATTATAAAATTTTAAAGTCAAAGCTTTTTCCAGAGGCTATTAACCTTTTAGAATCGTTGGAAGATAATACTTCGAATGTGTCGAGAATCAATGAAGTGTTTTTCCCGTTGGAAGAAATAGCAATAAAAAATGCCCTACAGAAATGTGAGGATGTAGCTTTTGTATTAAGACAAAGGCAATGTGATCAGTTTGCTCAATCATTAGTGAAAACAAAACTACCAAAACATAAGGGACTTTTTGTAGGACAAGACATTTTATCCAGCAGTCAAATCGTGCATAGAATAGAGGGATATATGCCACCCCATTTGATTATTAGAATTAAACATTTTGTACCACAATCTGGTATTTGGAATTGGATGCTTAAATTACTACGGGAAAACCGCTACGATTTATCAGATTCGTCAACACGTAATGTAGAAGCGCCAAGTATGGATGGAAATATTTGGATAATTTTTTGTGTACTGTTAGTTGGGCTATTTATTTCTTCATTTTGTTTTTTACTTGAGATTCGATTTGTGGAGGTTTTGTATTCTTGGGTAAAATCTAAATTTAGAGGTTTATTTGGCTGCCTTAAACTGTGCTCAAGATCAAGTTAAAGTAATATTAAAGGTAAACTATATTACCTATACATATATCGTCAAAATTGACAGAAACTACTTTTTAGTTCGTTTACCTAGCCAAATTAACTGTATCATTTACAAACATGAAATAAAAATAAAGTACTAAATGCATTTTGATATGTCGTTTGTTTGATAACGACTCTTATTAAGTAGTGATTCAGTATTAGCAATTGATTTTATGGATCATGACTGTGTGTACGTCTGGCAGCTTTAATTCCAAAACTCTTTCACCAACTGACTTCTAGACGGTACATAGATACCTGAAGGTACAAGAAGCCCAGTGAGTTTCAACAAATACGGTATGATGGTAACGTTGTAAAGATGAATTAACGATTACATGCTATTTAAATGGGTATAAAATAATACATAAACTGATTCATTAAAGAATTGGGATCCAACTTTGTCGACAGAATTTAGTCCAAAATGTAATAGTTTTTACAGGAAAAAATCAGACAATGATTACATGCTTTCTAAATGCAGACGTCAATAGGGGCTCATGTTGTTAGGGGCTTGCAAGGACAGTATCTCACTTACAAAAAAGAAGTAGATTCAAAATTCACTTACTAGCGCATTTTGATACGAATATTAGAAATTAAATAGCCAAAACTTTGAATGTCTACATCAGGTGGAGCTTATATCATTAAATGTTCATCCTTTACTCTCCTGTCATTATCGTCATCTTTTTATTATCTTCATCCACACAAAAAAATCCTGGTCATCATAAATCTTGTTTTTATTGGAGGATTATATGAAATAGATGATGACCTTGTCGAACTTGCACTCAAACTCGGAGAAGAAAAGGAAAATCTGCTTTATCTACTTTATTAACAGTAAAACGTGTTCATGAACAAATTAAGCATTGAAATGCATTGAAATTACTGCTCATTACCAATATCACATTATTTTTTTGAAAATAATTTTATTTAATTTATCACAAAGCTCGATATGACTGAAATCAGTGAAAGGCGGATGGAATTTTATTTTAGCTCAGTTCTGCCTAGCACCAAATGGGGAAGCAAGGTTTTATGCTTTGTTAAATTTGAGAAGTAAATTCGCAACCAAAATATCAAATTATATGTACATGGTAAATCAAGATCAAATTATATCGTAATACGAAATGCCGTTTATAATTTTTTTCAAGGCTACAGAAGATTTATTGTATACTTGGTCAAGTACTTCGTTCACGGATGCGCTTGTTTGTCTGTAAACCAACTGTTTATTGTAAATCATGATATTTTATTGATTGTTATCAAGAATAGTTGGATTATTGTGCCCACGTCAAATTATTTGGTATGTACTTAATTTCAGCTATTGTCCTTACATTTTATCTTTCATGTGAATTTATTACTTGATTACAAATATTTAATAAAGGGTAACTTAAAAATTATCGCATTAACTCGTAAATATTATGATAAAACTTTATTTGCATGTGTGTACGTAATTTATGTAAGTATCACTTCATAAACGTACTTATAAAATACACTTCATACGTTTTAAAGCTAAACTACAAAAAGCAGGTTTGATAAATGGTTTCTGTCCATATTGTGGGGGGTCTTCACAAAGTGATGTTTTTTTCCTTCGCGCCAAAACAAAATTGTGTGTGGGGTAAAGGGGATTTCACGCTGGATTGCACAATAACAATGGAGACCAGTCACCAACCAATCATAATTCAGGACAATAACGTTGGAATTTAATTTAATAGTAGACAATCTACTTAATTTATGTCAATGATTAAAAGAATATAATATAATATAAAATAATTACCACAGAAAATATATTAACGAAGCCCAAAATGTTAACCCATTAACCTTATTTATCCTGCTTAACATTTCTATCAGGTGGTCAATCTTAAATGATTCATTTAAATTACCTTAATATGAACTATTTTGAAGTTAGTTTAGACCCCAGAAAGGTATCCAACTTGCTTATGAATCCATTTTTACCAAGTCGAATGCTATCCGATACGGTTGTCTCATCGTAAATAGCTTTACGACCTGATTCAATGGAATTTATTGCGTCACCAATACTCTTTCCAGAATGCTTCAAACTGGTCAGCTCGTAAACTTGCTTTTCAATATAAATCGGTTGCAATGCCTTTACCAGCCTTTGATCACCAACATCAGAAAAAGACGTTTCAAAACGTAGTTTCTCTTCTAAATAAGATGCCAAATTCTGCTTCAAGTACATTAATATTTGGAAATTGTCTGTATTCTTTGCTTTCATTTCCTCTTCTTGAACAAGATGGTTCAAATACTGCTCTATTTCATCATTGTAAATAGTAATAGCATTTGTCTTCAAAAAGTAAGCAAAATGACAGCAGGCGTTTTTTATTGCTTTTTCTTCTGCCTCATATTCTTGAATAAGTGCATTGCGACCCTTTAAAAGCAGTTCTTTTACAATGATTGGTTCCTCACCTTTTTGAATAGCAGATATAATAGCCACATCTGCAAACTGCTTTACTACCTGCTTTGAATCGTAGTAAATATGTACATGTTCTCGGTAGCTGTGCCAGCAGACACTACATTTCTCATGTCCCAACTCTTGAAAAGCTCGACACCCCTTCAAGCCTTTATGACCAATGCAATCTCTTGGAATTCCATTTAAATGACAAGTTTCGTGACATACGGTTACGTATTCTGTGCTATTTACCCGGGCATCTATAGTTTCCCAAATTTTGACACAACTCGGATTGGCACAAACTGTTCTCGGATGTTTCAAGGTGGTAACTTTAATTTGGGTTGTATTTGTCAAGGTAAATTCGCCAAGCAGCTGAATATCTGGTTCAGTTTCTTCGATTTTTTTCCTTTGATCCTCCAATATAGCCCTATTGGTTATAATGTTTCTGCTCACTTCCGCTAGTGGTCTGCTGAGTTTGAGAACTAGTTCTCTGACATGGTTTAATGATAGCGTGCTCCTTACGTTATGGGGTGGTAATGAGCTAATATGTTCCAACATCCGTTTCATTTCAGATATTGAAACATCCCAGCTTCTTGAAAAGTTAGCCTTATCTTCGGCTGAAAATAGTAAATGGGGACATTTTTCAATAGCAGTCAAATACTTGTAAGCTTCACTGTCAAAACAGTATACATTATCTGAACCAATGGTAATATTTATGCTCTCTTTGTCTTGATCTTGTCCCAAAACCGTAAGTGCGTCTAAGGCGTCTTCGGGTTTGTAGGATTTGCCTCTGGTGTGAGTAAAGCAAAACACAATGTTTTTAGCAGCGTCGCTGTGCAACTTAGTGAGAAGCTCTTTTACGCAGTACTGCAACGTGTTTTGCAATTGCAAATTGTTGGGGTTTAGAAATACACATATTCCATGTAATTCTTTCACGGTTGACGCTGTTTCCAAAATTGATTGAAAGTTTTTTCGGTCTTGTTCTTTTCCACGACAGTCCCTAATTCCTGGAGTGTCTATTAAATGGACAATAGTATGGTCAATTCTCAGTTCGTGTACTTTAGGATGTTGTGTTGTTGACTGGCCAGGTTGCAAGATTTCGTTTTCATCCTGCCCGGTAATAACGGTTACTTCGTTAAAATTTGAGTCTTCTACTGAAAATTCGGATGGAATAATAGTGTGTAAAGTTCCCTTTTCAGCATCAGTCATAGAACCGTAGGTCATAAAATTAGCAAAGCCATTGATCCAAGTGGTTTTACCAACACCCGTTTCTCCAAGAAGAAGTATGTTTATACAAGGCTTTTTATTTGTTTTTTGCAAGTTTTGCTCTATTTTCGCTATGTCAAATCTGGATTTTCGGCCACAGTTTTGTGTGAAAGGATCAAGAAAATCCTGATGTTCAAGCAGATTTTCTGAAATCATTCTTCCTTCCTGATATACTTGTATGCAGCATGGTTCTCTCCCAACCAAAAGATTTTCATGGACATCGCAGTCAACCGCACATAGTTTGTAGGGTGGAGACTTTTGGCCAAGTTTTCCGATAAACAATGCGTAATTGTCTTCCCAAATGGTTGGACTGATTGTTTTTGCGTTTTTTGTAAAGAAAAATACAATTTGTGTATTTTGAAGATCTTCCAGAACTTCATCAAATGAGTCCCCATTGCTTATCGTCTTCACCCCACTTTCTCTTAGGAATCTAAGAAAGTTCAGTTTTTCAATGTGGTTCATATCGAAAATGGGCAATATGCAGCAAATCTAGTTTCCTCGTAACGTGATGTTGTGCGACTTTACTGAAATAAAGACAACGAAGTTGAATTTATGCTACTATGTTTGCTATAAAAATATTTGTAGGAAAACGTGTATTAAATGCACGTTTTCCGAAATGAATCGCGTTTGATTTTCTTATCTCAGTCAATTTAATTTGGAAACGGGACATAATCAATCATGAACTGATAGCAATCATTATATTCATAGTCCATCGTTTCTCAGTGCTGTCATTTTTAGACACAAATGCAAGTGCACCTTAGTTTTAGTATATTACTACATGATGAATAGTTTCGTGTGATTCGTGTGACAAGTTTTGTAAATATATTTTAACTTATTTAATTTTCGTGTAAAAACATTTAGCTTTTAACAATATAGGGTCAGTTTGATAGACATATTAATTTTCACCTACGAACGAGGAAATTTTAAATAAATATTTTCATCGGATTGAATGATCGTCAAACAAACTTATGTAAACAAACTTAAACAAACAGTACATTCAAGGACGACAACAGTAAGCTATCTTTATAAATACTTGCGTTGGCCTTCAATATAAAATATTACTTCACAAAATAAACGAATTGGTTGTTAAAATGCAGGTTCCCTACAAAAATGTATAACCCATTAAATATGTTCATGGTATTATTGGACACCATTGCACTTGAAAAGACACGGAAATAATGACAATAACAAGTAGCATATTGAGATACAGAATAGTTTATTTTATCTCTTTCCTGACAACTTGTTAAGCCCTCCAATGTGTTACCTGTTATTTTCTATTTTAGCATTACCGTGGCTTCGCCAGTTTAATTAGGTCCCACCATATCAGGTAAAACATTGAATATATTTTTGAATTTTGTAGGGAAACTGATAACGAAAATACATTTACAGCAAACAGCTTATTTACTTGCTTTATCCAAAACTATTTGTTTACTTCAGAAAGTCTTATAATGAGTGCCAGTGCAATTATTTACCATAAACGCTTCCTTCTGTCACTACTGAATAAACTATTTAAGCTTATCAGCATTGCATCAGAATTTAAATAGTTATGGCAAACTTTATTAATTGTGACAAACTTTTCCTTATTGAATTGGGTAATTAAAATGTTAATCAAAATGTCCCTAAACTGTTAAATAAATACATATGCCACTGTAAACCTTACCACGATCGATGTTGATGTGCAAATGACCTAGTTCACCAATATTACCAAAAATTACTTTGACCTTGAACGATAAACAAACTTGTTTAATTAAATAATTGCTGGATCAGAATCCAACTTATTTGAAATTAAACAGTCTCGCCACTATTTAGGCCGGCAATATTTATGCATTACAATGTAGCTTTAAGCAGATAACTCATAAACTACATGCATTGGTTTTCCTAACACACTACTACAATAAATAAATTAAATAACTCGGAAGATGAAAGAAATTAATTACTTTGTTTAATTATGAGTATGTGCTTCGATTTACTAAACATTTAAACGTATTCAAACAGCAAATTTCCGTTGCAGAGCTAGTTTCAGAATAATTTATAGCTCAAAGGTTTCATCTGTTTGATTTCCTACTTATTAGTCATCTCATCATGAAGAATATGTTTATGACTGAACACTGATAGCACTGAATAAATACCATGACATGCCATTACGATTTGTTTGTACAAAATTTACAATGATCTTAAGAATTATCTATTTCTCGAAAACAATTTATCTTTTATTAAACTTAACTAATAAGTATACCACTAGTGTTCATATAACGACGGTCAATTTCTAATAATATTTATATTGATACCCAATCAACGTTTTAAACAGAGTAAACTTACCTTTCTTTAGCAGCTTCCAAGAAATTGATGGCTTTTAAGATTAAAAACAGGTGAATAGTTGTAGTTGCTGGAAGCGCTTCAAACTAAATGAAGTTACGGTTTTTTATGATCCTATTCCACGCCAAGCCAACTGGACATTAAAAACTGAAGCCAAAACCCATAAGCGTTTTACCTGCTACTTATATTACTTGTATGACCATGATAACAACTAGTATTCCAACATTTATTATCTCACCTGTTAAGGAAAAACACCGAAAATAACAAGGAAAACATAAATTAAGCCTTTCAATAAAACGTTCCATGTTTTGGCAATATTCCAGTAAAGATTAGCTTTATGACATTTATGCATAAAAATACTCCGTTTGATATATTTGTTGAGCTTCTTGTGTTTCAAATACATAAAAGTATTAATTTAATATCGTTTATGTATCCATCTAATTGAACAATTAATCAGTAAGAAATAATTAATGTCGAAAATAAACATATGGTTCAAATTAGATTTTGTTCCCATATTTATTACATGTAGGGGAATACAAACAAGATGAAACCAGGAAAAATCATCGAATTATATATATCAAATCCCTTCAGTTACATTTTTCACAATTTTCCTCCTTTCATTATGGGTTAGTACAATAGGGTCAACTAGACCTTAATGCATGGTCATTCTAGCAGAATATTTGGTATAGAATATTACTAGTCGAGCCAAAATTTACTGTGGAAATTTAATTGGTGGAATTTTTAAAAGTAGAACTCCATTAGAAGAAATCGATTTAGTCGATATGGTTTTTGATAAACTGTTTTAATCGATTTCAGTCCGAATTTTTTTACCTTCATTTCAATTGTACATTCGATACTACTTACACAAATACTATAAATAGAAATTATAATCGTATCGGTAATTTTTTTAAACTACAAACCCTTTCTTGACAACATAATAACTAACTGGTCGACTGAAAAGTTATACAATGTGCACATTCAACTATTAAAGTTAGACTAAATACATTGTACTATAAAAGGTCTTGAATATACAGTCTGACAATAAAGAAAGGTCGACTAAATAATTTCGATTACTCAGTTAAGATGAAAGTACGCTAATACTAAAGTGACTCGTTTATTGTGTTCGTCTTTTATAAACGTAAATCCTCCCCACAATCCACCCCCTTTCCTGTTCATTTTTCCCACAAATATCACATTTGACCTCCTATGTTCCCATGGGTCGCTTTCTTATGCTGGACTAGATGATTTAGTTCCTTGATAGTGGTCCTTTTATGCTTGGCATTGCTTTAAAGGCGGCACTAGACAAAAACTGCTTTTCACATTCGGCCCATTCACAAAATAGTTTTTAGTTGCATTGTATTTAATCGTTTTTGACATTTTTTTCGATAATTAAACTTAGATATTCGCTTTTTATGTGTTTGTCTGACTTAATATTAACGGGTCTGGAAAATGATGACCTCGTTTTCTTTAAAGTTATTATACACCTTTCAAATAAACCTCAAGCCTCATCCTGGCAGCCTTATACCTTTTCTTAATCCAATCCAAAATCAACGTCTTTTCTGGTTTTTCTTACAAAGCTCAGGAACCCTAGACAAGTTCATAATTAGCCCCATACATTTCTTATAAACAAATGTACAAGAGGTACATTTAAGTCTTTTTATGTGAAACTTATCGATAGTCCTCCGAGAAGTATCACAATCAACTTGTTTTCTTCTTTTAAAGCGTACTTTCCAAAATGTTTTGGGGATCAATTTTAGCAAACGAATGTTTTCAAATACAAAACAAACCATTGCCAACGTGTGCCCAATCAACACCAACCAAAACACAATTTGAATATTTCCACTCATATTTGGCTTTTTCAATTCAGAGTTACGAAGATTGGCAGAAAATTTTCCAATGTTTTTAACGTACCGTTGCCACCATTCCCAAATACCCGAGCCCTGTACAAATCCTATCCTTCTTATGAATCTTGGATACACCAAATATTGTACGCCAAACACTGTTACGTAATCAGCATAACTTTCCGTACCAATATAAACATATTTATGACCCAAATTTTGCAAGCGTCTTGCTATTCGTTTACATTGATTCTCAGGTAATATCACTGCTGCTTGATTACAATTATTCATAAAATCAAACAGTAGCTTTTGTTGTTGTGTTTCCAGCTTATCGTTCAAATTCGACACCAACTCGGCATCACTTCTAAATATTTTACCAACATATTGTTTCCAGCCTTCACGTAGTATTTCTAGAAAAAGTGAAGGAATTTTAGGATGAAAGGTAGTTTTACTTATAATTTGTTGCAGTAAATTCATGTCCGGCAATATCTCTTTGGTTGCCACCAATCTGCCTCTTATCTCGGACTTGAGGTATGCCGAGCCACCTTTGTCATTAACAACAATGCTATGATTATTGTCGTATAATAGTACATTCATACTTAGTACTTTTTCTTCGTCCAACATACTATAGTAAACATCTAATTTCCCAGTTCTCAGGTAAACTACAAACTGATTTTGTTCTAATTCACTGAAATTTTCGTAGGGAATTGCTTCTCTTCCCGTTATTAGCTTATTTATATTTGATCCTTTGTAGCCATTGCTTAGAACAATAAAGCATATTATTAATGGACCTATTATCATACGAACAGATGATCTGTTTAATAACGAACTAGGCCAAACGCCACCTTGTTCTAAAACTGTTGATATGCCTGCTTGTATTGCCCTTAGTATGGTTACATGTTTTCCAAAGTTGTTGAACAAAAGCTTCACTGTTGCAGGCAGAATAATAAAAAGAAACGAACACAGAGCTACCCATAAATCTAGTTTGAAAACACTTACTAAATCCGCAAAATCTAAGGATTTCCTACTGGTTTCACTGCTGCAACTTAAGAATCTCAAACGATTATCGCTGTCATGAATAGAAAGTGGGTACATAGATGAAACTCTTGGCAGCACTTTATCTAAATAGAATTCACTTGGATTCCACTTTGACCACGTATAATCTGGATGATTGACAATTTTTCCATTTACGCAAAATTCAGTTCCACCTGTCATGTAGGAAAAGTTACGAAGTATATCAAACCAGAAGGCAGACAGATGATAAAATATCAAAATTTCTGGTGAATCGTAACTTTTTACATGTATTTTGCTAGTAGAGAGGAATTTACCGCAATTTTGTAAAAGTATACTACCAACCTTTACTTCAGGTATATAATAAGCTGATGTCGTAGGGTAAAAATCGAATACTAGTTGTTCTTCAATTTTAATATATGCTTGTATTAGGCTTTTTTCTGAAATTGTTTCCAGCTTCTGTAGACCGACTTTGTTCTTTGTTGGCTGACCAGACATATCGCATGAATAGCAGTTGTGTACACGAAAAATTGTATGACTTTTGACGCATCTGGCCCTGCCGTTTAGGCAGTTGTCTATTTCTAATTCCACTAACAAGAATTGGTTGTTAATGATCCTTGCTTCAAATTTGTCAAACGTATTGGCTGTTATGCGGTTTCGTAACCAAGTATCTACTGTTTTGGGAGTAAGTCTAGTTTTGACAACCAAAAGACTAGTCTTGGCGACTGAACTGGGAAGATTTTTGTGTAAGGATAATTCGCTTGATTTTATATCGTATGAAAATACGCTTGGAGTGCGCATAGTTTCAATAAGATGTTCTGACGCAAATATTGTCATGTCTACTTGACAATTCCAAGGCTTTGAGTGGGAGAAAAATTTAAATAAATCGATGCGACTGCATAAATCATCCCCACTGTATACTCCAGGAGTGCTGAACCTTAAACCGTAAAAGTATTTAGACATGGGACATTTTATAAAGTTCGAAGGTCCACTAAGTGTAGTTGCAGATTTGTTGAGCAATGGAAAGTTTACTGGTAACCATAATAAGTTGTACTTTTTCAAGTGATACATCCACAGTCCAGCTGGTTCTGATTTGCGCGCAATAATAGGTTTTGATAAGGTGTCATAATCAGCATTTTCAAAATTGTCGAAAGTAATAAAACAGTTGTGAAACACGTTAAGTATTTCGTTTACAGCTTTGCCAACATTTAAATGAGATATTTGGTTGGGTTTCCGATCCTTGATATATTGTTGAAGGTGGGTAAAATAGTTACGAATAAAATACTTGGACTTCCAAGTGTACGATTCTGTAAGATCGGTAAGTCTGGAAAGGTTGAAGGGACCTGGTAATGGTTTTTGCTCTACGGCGAATATTGATGTTATCAAGAAAATACACAACGTTAAAATCGCAAGCATTTCTTCTACTTTCTTAAAAATTGAGAGGTTATTTTTACTTGATGTATTATTATCGTGAGTCTTCACTTAGCCGACTGTCACTGCTTTTTGAATTATTCTGATAAATTAGTTAATAACATTGTCATTGTTAGCAAACTAATATTCAATAAATTCGATAAATAAATATACCATGTCTCAAAACGTGTTTGGTTATATATATTGTACTAGCTTTTTGCTTGTATAAGCCACAAATCTGAATACTGGTTGCCAAAATGCAACGAATTTTCTATGATTTCTTTTAGCTTTATTGGATGTTGCTGGTGGTCGTATCTTAATTTTGGATTAGGTTTGTCGTTATATATTATGAAAACAAGTTCTAAATATAATTAAAAGCGATAACACAGGTTGGGATGCGTGTTGGATGTGTTAAATATGTTTTCGATAATTTAAGCCAACTTTAAATAATAGCTATTTCTGCAATACTATCCAGCTAAAACACGAATTTGTTAAATGAATTCCAGGTGATATAACAAAAGAAAATTACTTCAGAATTTAAATATATTCTAAAAAAATATGTGTAATGTAGTCATTGTATAAATTTACTGATTCTCAATATTTGTCTGGAGAGTTAATGAGTAGTATATTTGAGTATACGATATAAACCAAATCAATTTTTAACAAAAAAACTTTTAAAGAAAGATCTTTCCTTAAACGGAAACCCTTTCAAGTAACTTTAGTTATATATATTATGCAAGGATCTAGTTTAATCTTGTTGATTTTATGTAGAATACATTGCTATAGATTATTTTAACAAAAGTAAAGAAAAACAATATCTGTCTCCAATTTGCAAAGTAGATAATTTTTAATATTTATAATCAATTGAAACATTTATTCTACCAAACAAATAAATTGTCGAAACCCTAAAATTTCACTAACCCAATTTTTTTTCGGCTACAACATAATACATAAATAATATTACTAGTAAAACGATTTTAAGATATCTCAACATGTATAATATCTCTTGATAAATGGAAATCTGATTCCTTATTGAGACAAAAGTGGACTTATATTCATCACAACTAAATTTCAAAAGTATTGTGTAAATTGGTTTTTATATACATAGTTATATAAACGAATCGATATTAATTAGATTTTGAAAATAATTGATAAACTCAGCGCGTGGCAAGTACCTGAAAAATAGCGAGCCCTAGTTTTTTCTAGTGCAAATCAAATCAATAGTTATGGAGACCCCGCTTACTTACTATTCAACATTTTAAAAAGGTTCGAAATAAGTATACATAACCATGAAAAATTAAATGACGTACAATTAAATATAAAATTCAAAACATAACTATACATTTTTTTAGTTTATCATATTAAAATTTAAATACACACATTTGTCGAAATCCAAAAAAAAATATCGAATTAATTATTTTTTCTTGCATTATTTATTCAAAAACTTTAACATTTTTTAATCAACCATATATATTTTACATGTATTTTTACATTAATTTAAAATTAATTTTTTTCATTCCCCTTCCATCTCCTCCACATTCTTTTTATGCAACCTACTCTCCAAATGCTTCCTCAACACCTTCTCCTCCACAAACCCCCTCCCACAAACCTCACACCTCCA
>JAQFXM010001330.1:0-33505 GCA_034693345.1 Entomobrya multifasciata
TTTGGGAAAAAACATGATAGACCGAGCAAAAATGATAAAATAAAGGGCCAGGGACGGCCAGTTGTGAAATTTTAAAAAGTATGTGTTCTAAAAATATACTGCTATATTTGATCAGTGATCCAAAAATTCGAAACTAGATCTTTTTCAAGCTAGGGTCTTTGTGTATTGAGTCAGGAGAAGTACCCATTGACGTTACTAAATAACTTCAGAGTTTTGGTAAGGTAAGGTTTGTTAATTAATCCCTAATCACTAAACACGCTTTAATTAGTAAAGGTAGATGCGAAGCACATTTTAAAATTTCACAACTGGCCGTCCCTGGCCCTTTAATTTATCATTTTTGCTCGGTCTATCATGTTTTTTCCCAAATACTAGTTTTTATGTATTATGTTATTTTATGCGGTTACCCTATTCACGTCTTAAAAAGACATTTTGCCCAACTTAAGCAGTAAACCTTCAGATCAAATTTGTTTAATCTTCAAGTAGGAAGTAGATTCTATTGATTGACAAAAATAAATTCAACTTGTTCTTACTGCATGGCCATTTATGTATAATATTTGGTATTGAATTTTGCAAGTTAACACAAGAATTATTTTCAAAATTTATTGGTCGAATATCGCTTGAGTAGAACTTGATTAGAAAAAATAGATTAAGTCCACATCGTTTTTAATGAACTATTTTAATTGAATTTGGTCGAAACTAGTCTACCTATATTTCACATTTCTTTGACATTTTGCAATTGTACATATGTAAAATAAAATGAATTCGTACTGTTTATTGACAAATAGTTTACTTAAATTGCATATAGCAAGAAAATTTGAAACTAACTTTTATATAATTTGATCTCAAAAGATAGGATTTCCATGAACTAAATTTATAACTGGATGGTTAAAAAAATTTGAGTAAGATGCACATTCAACTTCCTAAGTTTGACTAACATTGGAGGTTACATTAAGTTTTAAATTAAACTTCGAAATAATAGTCACAATGAAGCCATTGAAGCCGGAGGACTTGCCCCATGCATATTTTTGGAATTCAGCACAAAAGATGGCAAAACTACACGCTGGTAAATATACCCATTTAGTTTTACATGAATTGTTCTGATAGTTAGCAGTTTAGAACCTGGAACGTACCAAAAATCAACCTTTTATATGTGACTCATAGATGAATATACAGTGGAAACGAGATGAAGACGAATTCGATTATGCTATCCCTTATTGTCGTGTAGAAATTTAAGTAGTCGATCAGTCGATGAATGCCATACAGCTAGTTTAGAATGACATCTAGGTCAGTTGATTCAATGCTGTTATGCTTGAACGAATGAACCTTTCAGATACGTAAACAAAAAGCATATTAATAAAAACTACATACAGAATTTTACATGAAGATACAAAGATAAAAGAGAATCTTAAAGTAGTATTTTTAAATGTGTATCATCTTTGAGTACTTTAATTTTCAGAATGTTATATAAAATGATTTTCGATGAGTTCACATGACATTATTACTTGTACGTGTGTCATAACACCTTTTCATAGAAAGATTATTTTTATTTTTGTCTCAACTCATTCAGTTTATTTATTTGTTATTAAAATACGCGTCTGCTAAAATGTTATTCATATTTCATATGCTCGTTATTGCAAATGTTATTAAATCGAGATAATGGATGCTAGTTGAAGCTTGAATTATCTTATTCAACTTTGTATAATAGTTAAAATGCATTTTGTAAGAACAGAGCCGAGTAAGTCTTTGTCAGCATCTCACGCTGTTTTTTTCTAATTATCATACTTGATGGAACTTATAAAAATAAATAATATGTTATAAATAGAAGTCATGTTAAAAGTCTAAAATAGAATTCGATATAATGTTACATACATAAATCGTTTGATTAAAATTAACTTAAAAGTTGTCTTCTTAAATACTTGAATAAACAAATAAAAACATTATATCTAAAGGAAATCAGGCTAACTTTGATAAAAGTGCAAAATTCTGACAACAAAACGAAACAATAATCTATGGACTTGCAAAAATATAGGCTTCGTTTCCCCCAACTTGAAACATTTGCTTGTCTAAAAGCCCTCTTTAAAAAATATATATCGGTAACAAAATAACTACTATCCAACAAAATAGCTGGACGAATTGTGTGAAAACATACATTTTTAAGTCAAAACAAGTGCATACAAAATCGGGAGCGAAGTCAGATTTATAACAAAATAATTTATCTTTGTACTTCGCTTTAAACGAAATTCTTAAAACTTGTCCGTTTTTGAGCGTGTAGAACTAATGAATTCAGTAGACTCGCTCGCTTTTCAATGGTTACTTATTCACAATAAATATAAACATCTCGATTGTGGACTGACTACAAAGCAAAAAGAAGTGCTTCTATAATGTCTTAGAAGAGTAATGTTACTGATCCTAACAGCATTTATTTTACTAACGTTTCCTACAAAAAAATGCTAAGAAAAGATATTGATTCTATTTCTTCTGTCATATATATCTATGAGAGGGATACATGGAGAGTGCATTGGAAAAAAAATCAAGCTTTGTCGCCGCGACTCAGCTAGCAAAGCTGCTGCGGAGCAAGCTGGGCTTCCCCCACATCCTCAGCCAAAAAAACAAGAAATTATCTACTTCCATTTATTGGATGATTGTGAGACGACGTAAAACCAAGTAAGCTTTTCGTGTGGTCCAAGTCCTTTTCATTTAAAGACCTCACACAATCACACAACAAAGTAATCAAACTTTCATGTATGCATAAAAATGCAAGTAACCAGTGCAGTGATGTGACTTAAGGAAGATGGATTTAAGGGATCATTTAAATTTAAAAGGTAAGAGAAGTTATTTTAGTAGTTTTATAAATTGGGGTTTAATAAACTCCAGGAATTTTATAATAATTAAATGATCTTGATGTTTTTTTCAGTTTTTTCATTTTTTTTAGCCGGCGAAGAAGATGACAACGACCCCTGCACCAAACACGATGGAGGTAGGGCGAGGAAGGAGGCCAGCAACTAAAATTTGGGCTGATGGAGTCGCTGGTATCCCTTATCCATCCCAATCCTCAGCCCCATTGGTCTACCCGAATCTGAAGCCACGTTTCCTATGGAGACCCAGCTTAGCTTTTCTTTACACTTCCATTCTTTCTCTAATACATCTGATATGTCAATAAATTTTCATTTCACACGTCTTTTTCCGCATAAAACCACATGTTCACAATTAGATTCTATATCAATATCTCCCATTTTTCAAGATAATGCTACCTAGATGTCTTTACAGTAACTTTGATGGACTAACATGAAACTAAAAGCTTGTCGCTTAAAAACTTACATTTATCCTCATGCATGACGGTATGTGCACATTTAGTTTGCTTACTATGTATTTCTATATTGAAGAATGATTAGGTCTAGCTTGCATTTTTAGAAGTATTTTAGGGGATAAAGACGTGTGAGGAATTTATTTGGTTTAGGTTTTTTCAACTTAAATTAGAGAGCAATCATATCATAAAAAGGAACAAAAAAATAAAACACTGTTTTTAGGTATGACTCATCGGTTTGTTGATCGTTAAATCAATCGCTAAGAAGTACTGTTTTCAAGCAAATCGCAGAATCGCCGGTGTGGAAAATTTTGAAACTGGTCTCATCCAACAATTTAAATTGATCCAGTAAGCTTGAATAATCAAAACAAAACGATTTCACATACATCTGTTTTATTTACTTTTTAGTATTTCAAAATCACATCCGACTAGAAATGGTAAAAATTACATTGACATTTGGATGCCTTCACATTTTCCCGGCATCTATATTATACGAGGCGCGGTTATCGGCTCGAAATGTAAGCGTCACGCTTATGCATAAAACATAATGATTCCTTAGATTAAATGAATCCTTGCATAATTCCATTTGCTTTTGCAAACTATTTTTTATTGTTTAAATCAGAGCATAATGCAGGACTACATAAGAAATACACATAGACCCACAAAATATATCAATACGAAAATTTGTCTGCGATAGCTTCATTATAATGATATATCTGTGAAACATGCATGTGCATGGCTAAAATAAATATTTTTTTTGAAATTTCACAACAACATTGCAAATTATTTGAAAAAAAACTACTTTAAATGCGCGTATTAAATTTAACAATCAATTTTCAAATGCGTTCAATATCTCGCTTCAAATATCTTCAAGGCTGATTCAAGTTTTCCATTATAAATTTCCTTTTCCCATGATTACAGCAAAAATAAATTATTTCATGTTGTCTGCCACTACTAAAAGCTAACAAATTTAGCCTCTTTTTCATAAAACAAGCTCGGATAGGTTTTGCTGTATTATTGGCAGATGAACTGTCAAAATGGTTCTTAACACCCAGCGTTGGTTAAAACGAACAAAATTATTTCATACGAAATAATGCGAGACCAAAATTTAAAAAACTATTTTGCTTGGGTCTAACTAATTTAATACATCCATTGTATAACTTATTGCGTTGGCTAATTATTCTGCCAGTATATGTAATGATAGTCTTCAAAATTTGGCCTTCAGCATATATTCATAAAAGCCTGAGGCATCGCTCTGGTCATCATCAAATGGTTGTCCATGATCTCTACGTGTTTTAAATTTTACTTTGTAACTACAAAACGTAGTCAATAAATTATATATTATTAGCCAACAATAAAAGTTTGAATGTTAAATTAATGTGTGTTTTCCAAAAGAATGTCGAAGTATTTTACCTTTGTAAAACCTCGACAGTTTTTCTCTTCAGTTTTTGACTGCCATCATCATCAAAATTCTTTACAAAGCAAAACAATGTCATGGCCTCATCAACGGAGTACGACAGTTTGGGCATTTTGTTTAATTTGTTTTTTAGTATTTGTTCTAAGCCCACAACATCGTATTTATGTGCAAGCTTTAAAAGTTCCACCATTATTCCAATATTTTCTGTGCTAACGTCGCTGGTGTACATGTATTGTATCAACATACGTACACTGTGTTCCGACACGTCAGAAATTTCAATCCTCTTTGTTAAACCCTCCCGCATGGGTGTCTGTAACATTGCTCGAAAAACCGGACTGCACACTGAATGAAATAAAATGATGTATTTTATCATTGAACACTCAAAATTAGCTTGTATACAAATGGGTTACCTGACAAAAAACATTGATGGCAATTAATTTCTATTTGATTTTCTCCTGCAGCTATAACAACATCCGTAAAGGTTTCATCCAAAATTTTTTGATTCATTTCCTTAAGTGTAACTGTTTTGTTTGCGAAAACTACCGCATCATCATCAATGTCAAGCAATATGGTGAACTGACCCACTGGTCGCTCACCCAATTCTAACAATCTTTGAAAATCGTTTTTCCCAAACGTAGTATCTAGGCAAAAGCTTAGGGTTGAATCTAATATTGTTGTCTCCTGAAGACAACTTTCATCATAGTCATGAATCGGCATACCTGAAGACAAAAATATACGATTTATTACAGGTATTGTAGACTATTTGATAATTACTTACCCTTAGTCACCAGCTCAACATCATTGCCCTTCCAGATTCGCTGACCCAATCTCAAGATGAGTTTGATCTTAATGCCATCCCCTATTCCACAAATTTCTTTTAAAATTTTAAGCCAATCTCTTTGTGACAAACTTTCATAAAATTCCATTTTTAGCTGGTACTCCATTTGTTTTTTTTGACAGGAGTAAAATTCCAGGACAGTAAACATTAAATTAAAATATGTACAAGGCTGTAACTTTTCTCGTATTGCCGCTTGTAATTTTTCGTAGTGCACTTGATTTTGGGAATTCTGTTTGGATGGTGGAACAAAAGCTGATCGAGCAACAGAACAGAGCTTTGCGTCGATTTTTATCATATTGGATCCATTTTTAAGCAATGTTTTCCTTGGAGTATTTCTCCATACAAAATAGATGTTTTCTAACAAAACAAATGTTTTCATGATGTTAAGCTGTCAGGTTGAGCTCCAATTTTGCTACGGACGATTACAGAAAGCAAATTTTATTATCAGAGCTTATTACGGCTGGCAAATTAACTCCATGAAAAATACACGCCAGTTCCAACACAGCTGAGTATATACCAAAGTGAGGCTTGCGTATACAGTGTTGCGTTGAAACTGGAATGTATTTGTTCGCCAGAAAACTTGGAAGGGGTAGTAAGCCTAAACATTTCATTATTTTTTTGACAAATTTAGATATGAGCATTTCCATTTTTAACATTCATACTAAAACCAAACTTTATATAGTGCTAAAGTTTGCCAAAATTCTTTTGTTGTAACATTTTATACATTTTTCGTGCAACTGCTTCTGAGAACGAATGATTATATTTTGTCCAGTAACGTCATATGTTACGTGGTTGGATTTCCAAAAGTTAAAAAGTTTTCCTTACTATTTGATTATACTAGCTGTTATCTAAGTAGTTATTTACACCGAACGAAGTTTTACGTATTCTCATTTATTTTTGATGCATTATTTTTTTAAATAGGGAAAATATATATGTAGTTAACTGACACTTTGATTTAAATCGGCTTCTTAGTTCGCCCCAGTTGTTTTGGTGTAAAGAATACTTTCACGAAAAACGCCAGAAAAACCAATGAACTGGAGTCTGCAGTGTTTTTGACCTTTGTAGGATTGAATATTGATGGTTACAAGCTATCACGCGAACATAAGCTCGTTTTTCCAGGTGTACAATATCAATAGTACAATGAATTGATTTTAGTGAAGCATCGTGCAATCACACCTTTTTCTTGAATATAACTGATTGAAACTAATACATAATGCTAGTGGCCGTTAGAACTAATAAGGTTAATGACTTATTTAGTAACTAAATAGTATTTTAAATTAAAGTTAATAAATCAGAAATGTTTGCCCTATTGAACCCAACTTTACATCTTCCTGATTTCAATAAAAAATAAGTATATGGAGACATGTAAAGATTATTGTTTCCATAAACAACTTTTGATTGTTTCAAGAAAACATTCTCCGGATGTAGTCAATTCAAGTTTAAACAAGACGCTTAATAAAAGTTTACGTAAGTTTTTCCAAAAATTGTTGATGTAAATACAAAATATAGAAATTTTGTTGCATACAAAACAAATCGAAAAAGTTTGTGTATCCAGATCATTCGCACAGTAATCATTGAATATAAGACATTTGGGAAACGGCATTAGTAGCTTAAAATACGTATGCGATTTAAAATATAAATAGGAAAAAATGTACATAATATTATGTGCTTTTGGCACACACAAATTTATTCCAGTTTATTTTATGCGGCATTCGTATATTAAATTTTAAGTGAAATAATAGGCAATACTTTTTTCAGTAATAATAGCAAATAGTTGTATTGTACCTGCATTTAAGATTTATGAAATCTGTAACAAAATAAGTCAAAAATTATACAAATTCTTCCGCTTTAAATCACGTGCTTACATATTCTAAAATGTTGTTTAAATTTAAACATCGTAATATTTGAAGACCTTTCCTAGTGACATTATTTTCTATGTTGAGTTTTAATTTTTGATGCAATTTTTATTGCAGATAATTCTAGTCTGGACATATTATTGAATTGCAAATTTCTGTGCATAAAAACCGTGTGCCAGGTGGCTCTGGAATTTATGAAAAATATTTATTAACATCCAATACACATAATATTACAATGATTTGAGCAAATAGTCATTGAGTGGTTTTATATATTTGTTGAATGCAATAATATTTATAATGTAGCACGGTTCTTGCTGTATCGCCCTGAAGAAGTCAAAATTATATGGCTTTTTGCGAATATGTGGTTATATTAATTTAATGACGAAGGCCCTGGATGTTGTTTTCAGCCATTTTTTGAAAGATTTGGTTTTTTAATTCGCGTGTTTCTGGTAGAAGAAAGATATAAATGTGTTGGCTTACAAGTTTGTACCAGTTTAATTGACAAAATATGTGTTTTGGATCGCATATACAAAAGCACACATACTAGAGCCATATCTACCATACATTGTCCTAAAACGCAATTTATAACTCTAACAATATCAAACATGATATCACACACTGGACGCTGGGAATTATTTTCCGGACAAATTATAATTTTAACCTGACCTGATAGAGCACATTTTTCTGAACACAATGGTGGTCTTTGAAAATCAAATGCATTATTCGTTTACCCGTAAGAATTTTTTTAATTTAATGGTCAAAATTTTGGGATTTGGTCGTTTAGTCATAAACATGCTAAAATTTCGACTCAAACTAGTTAAACAAAGGTTCCAAATTAGAAATACATTTTTGCAAAAATCCGTTCATGTACTGTAGTATTAAAGATTTTAATGATTTTGAATTTGAGAATGGCAAACTTTGATGTCCGGAACTTGAGTCGCATTGAAAATGCGCAAGGTTCAAAAACGTAAACTTATAGTGCAAGACTTGATCTCACAAGCTGGCACTTTCGGTTTATACGCACCAGGTGCGATGTAGGCGCTAGATTTCTTCGAAAATGTCAAGTTTTTAGTTTTTGAATTTTCGAAGATTTCGAATATGCAAACTAAAAATTTCATCATAATCGTCATTTTATCTTGTTTTGTCAACAACTTAACAAATGAGCTTAGTAGGGATACAATTACTGTTTATCCGGTAACCTGATTAACATGTAAATGGTTTTATAGATATATTTGTATTTAGTTATTAAGGAGATATTTGTATGTATTTTTAATAACCCTGAAATGAAAATTCGCACCTTTTTTCGTTTTTTCGCTTTCCCTATAACTATAGGGAAAATCACAACGTATCTCTAAAAATATATATTTATAAGACCTAATATGTTGCCAATTTTGATTATTTTTGCACAAAAAGCAATTCAAAAGTCTTTGGACATCTGATGAAAAGTCGTTTTCTACTCAAATTTGAATAAGATTTTAAGTCATAGTACTCCTGTAAAAAACGTCAACACAGCTGATTCTTATATGTTCTCCTCCCGAGATAATATATGTTTATGTGTATGTGTGTATTCCAAATTCGTCATGCTTAACGGTCGATTAAGCAATAACAATGAGTAGAATGAAAATGGTTGGGATGTAAGTCAGTTTATATGATCACTCAATTAAAACATTTGTGAATTGCCTTTGAGATGTTATACCGATCAATTCATAGACCCAGTAACGATCACCACAAAGTGCGAGGGAAAGGTTTTTGAAAATACTTATTTATTATGTTTAATGTTCATCCAAGCAATCGAAAGTTATTTTTAAAAAATGAAATAAACCTTTTGAAAAATAAATACACCAAAAAAAGTATATTGCAACGATTTCGTCTGTCGATTGAGCGGATTACATAGTAAGGCACTCAAATTCAACTACGTTGACCAATATATTCTCGTCCAATTTAAGCCACTCAAATATGGTAACAAAGAAAAACATTAAAGCAGTTAGGGAGGTATAATTTACTTTTAAATTTAAAATTGTAAGATTACAAATAATGTAAACTTGTACTTGGAATATGTATCATTAAATAATCTTGAAATATCCAATGTAGAACAGTCCCTCACGTGGCTCAACCCTAACTGCTGAATTATCAATTCAGTCTTACAAAAACATTTAGTCGATCGACTTTTCTATTGAAGCTTTTGGTCTAGAACAGGGAATAATTACGTAACGGGTTGTGTATTTTTTCATTATTAACTTATTCATTCATCAAAAAGTTTAAAATATACTTACCTTCCTGAATGGCGATTTGGTTGGTGACTTTGCACCATTGTTTTTATGCAATCAAACGTGAAATCCCCTTTACCACACACATATTTTTTTGGCGCGAAGAAAAAAAAATATACTCCTCACAAAAGTATATCAATCGTTTACTAGATCATTGGAAACGATTATTTTCACGTTTGAGTTTGTGCTACGGGAATATGATTTTGAAGAGTGCTCGGTCCGAGAACAAAAATGAAAGTTCTGTGGTAAAATGAGTATTTATTATGTAAACCATGAAAAGACTGGCACTGAGCTGATTGACAAACTTCCTGGTACGCTTATTACGAAAGTTAAGCAAATGATTTATATCAGTGAAACGTTTTAATTATTTTCATCAATATTTTGAAACCCTTTACAGACAAATAGTGATAGCAAACGAAATATGTCTAAACAGAAAAAACCCAGAATCTGTCAAACAAAATGAACACAGCGTAAGGGATTCCAAATCTAAAACAAATATAGACCGTATATCTCATCATATTCATGTTGTGTTAATTGAATTTTGAATTGAATTCAATGAGTCGAATTCAATTTTGAAATGCTATGACCATATAAACATGTTTTGAAATAGATTTTAGGACAAATATTATAGACTGATTCAGGATTTGTGAAACGATTATAAATTTGTTATGCAGATAATTCCGCTTAACCGATAATAACAGAGAGGTCAAAAAAAGTTGCAGTAAATTGTAAAGTATGTCCATTTACGATATTATTTTCTTAGTTTCTCCCGGTTTTAAAAAGGCTTCTGTTTGTATGCAATTTGTTTACTTTTCTATGTGTGCGTGTTTTGGCTTTCACATATCTCGACAAAATAATATCGTATACTGTTTGCGTGACTTAATTCCCTTCCAATTGATTTTATAGTGGAATAGCCTGATGCATCATACTAATTAGGTTCGTCGCTTATAATGAATAGGCATACAACTTGTTTGTCCATTTTACCCTTTCAGATTCAAAATTTATTTTCCTTGGTTAGTCCTTCAACAGATAAAATCCCCACTTGTTTTTGTCCCTTAAAAATATTTCTTTAGACTGCTGGCTTTATTTTATAAATCTTTATGGTAGTAACGTAAAGTAAGCAAACTTTATCATAAAGCAACATCGTGCATTATAAAACTGTTGATATTTTATTCGACAAGCTTTAACTTTCATGTTGCTTTTGACAGTCTTGCCTAACACAGATATCTGTTTATTTGTCTTGAAATATGAAAGAAATTGAATCAGAACCTACTTGTGATATTCCAATATTGCGTTTATAATGGGATGATATTTTCGTATCATTGGAGGTCGCAGAGCGTCACGGGAAGTGTAAACACACGAGTTTGTAAAACAATTAGTACTCATTGACTATTAATTTGTGTTCGGAGGAAGCTGTCCTACAAATGTAAGAAAAAAACTCTAAAACAAAGGAATACCTACTTTAATTAATGCACTTGAGGCTACCAATAGATATATAAATGCTTCCAATTTTGTATATACTTTTTCTGTCATTTTTAAGTTATGTGTTTCAATACAATTGCTCTAGATACTTTGCTGAATAAGCTATTCTTACCGATCAAGGCTGTAATGGGAGTACTAGGTAAGAAACGTGGACCGGGTTGTTAAAAACCCCACCACAACGTAAAATTCTTTTGCTTTTTACTAGTTTTTGCTAAATCTTGTAATTTGTGATGAGGAGAATGATTTTAATACAATAAATAACCAGGTGACGGACCAATCAGCGTAATTTATTTCTTGTGGGTTTTTGATGGAAAGGCCAATCCCGGAAGTTTTAGGCGGATGAAAATTATGTTTTCTTCCGAATTTCTTATTTCGCATTTCATTCATATATATTGAATATAATTGAATCACATTATTATAAAGCATCGTCATAGTTTCAGACACTCTAGTGCTTTTTACACTTGTAGTTGCATAAGTTATGATTTAAAAGGAATATTCTGTATTTTAAAAGGATGCTATCATTACAGGGATTTGCCTGTCATTTTTTACAAAATTTTTATCAGTGGTTGATGAATTTTGCTTTTATTTTGAAATGTAGTTTGAAATAAAAATTGGTGTACTATAAAAATGTATGAATGTAAATCTTTTTTATTCAATAATTTGACAAAAAATTGTTGTGAGAAGCGTTTCAGTGTGGCTACAAAATGTATATCTCATCTCTGCGCTGGTTTTCGTTTCAGTCAAATCTTTGAAAAAAAATATCGTGAATCCCAACTCAAATGTACTTACATATACTTTAGGCAATGTTAGAAAATTTAATGTTATATAAAAATGACTTCTTGAGGAATCTTCTTTATACGAAGTTTATTGCGAAAACTTTGACCCAGCTTTACTAGTAAAAAAGATAATTAATTTCACTATTAAAAAATTACCTCACATTTGAATCTTGGAAAGTTTATTATGCACAACATTAACGGAAATAGAGCAAATCGCAAATCTGAACTGTCACTCAACTATAAGAATTGTAAGTCAGCCTTTCAATTTTCTTTGGCAAAATCCAAAATAGCGCACTATTATGCATAAATATATTTGTTTGCAGACCTCACAAAAATGGGAGTCAACGATTACCTTATTAATTTTCCTAACGCATCATTGGTTGTAAATTCTTATGCATCATACCGGACTTTGCCAGAGAACGATGACGTTTTCACCCAAGCCTATACAGAGTCTCCATGGAAAGACCAAGGGGACATAATTTTTATTTGCGCGAAAGGTCAAACTGTCAGAGTTCATCGAATACTGTTAAATGCTATAATACCTGTTTTTGTAAATGATCTCTTGAACATGCAGCCACTTTTGAACACAACTCTAGCCGTTGCATCACCTCAGTTTCCTATTTTTGTCAAAGGAATTGATGCAAGTTGCGTAAAGAACTTTTTATCTTTGCTAAACAAAAACAAAGCTGTAATGACATGTCAAGAAATTTTACAATTGAAGAAATTAATTGAAGTCTTGGGCATTACTGAGCTTTCAGTATCTGTTGATTATCCATGTGAGAAAAATAACATTTTGACTGGCGAAACCGTCGAAGATCCATCCATAACATTTAAACAGCAGACTGTAGAAAGGTATAATATTGTAAAAATGTATCAAAATCTGCACGACTCTTGTCTCTTATTATTCTTATTTTGTTTTAATCGTGATTCCGAAAAATCGCAGTTATCGTGTCCCTGAGGAAACAAATCAGAAGAAACGTAACGTTTTTGCTAAAGGAGTTCGCGAATCAGTTTTAGCTGCCTTGAAGAATGGAGATAGAGTCGGCGTTGTTGCTTCACAGTTTAATTTGACTCCAAAAACAATCAGTCGGTGGAAGTACAATAACAAGAAAAGATCCGGCAATTTAGCATGCACTAAAAATTCTACTGTTTCAGGTATGGATCAATCTTCTCTACAAGTGGACGAATTGTATATGAATTCTACGCAACCGGTCAACTCATCCATTAATTGGGAGACTGCCCAAGTCAAAGCGTCATCAGTGGCGGCTTCTCTCCAGTAAAATACAACTGTTCGAGATCACTTAAAAGCACCCGGTAAAATGCTTTTACAGGGTGCTTTTTAAATAAACAGCTTTGCCAAAATAAAAAAGTTATATTTTTCGCCGTTGTTTGAAAATTATTAACACCGCTCGGCTTGAAACGCAATGAAAGAGGATTACCAAAATGAATAAACTAAGAACGTTTGAATTGGCAACTTGTAGATCAACTGAAACAGATAACAGAACAAAATCATTGATTGAATTCACTAGACTTCCTTCTTTTTTAACAATATTATAATTCATGTGTTCACCTAAGTAACGCATGAAATTAAAGACAGCTAGCCTGACAACTAGAAATTTTGCAGGGCAATTACATGGTTTGCTGGGCATTTAGTGGGTTGCACGGCAATTTTAGGGTTATGAAGGACATTTACGGGATTAGGCCGGGAACTTGCGGGGTTACGCCGGGAAATTGCGGAGTTATGCAGGACAATTTCGAGTTTGCCGTGCATGGTGATGTTAGACAATCTTGCTTAACATGGTCTGCAATTGTCCAGTATATCCCCGCAATGCCCATTGCGGGGATATACTGGACAATTACGGGGTTTTGCAGGGCAATTGCAGGGCATTTTGAGGGTTGCAGGGCAATTTTAGGTTTTGCAGGAAAATTGCGGGGTTATGCAGGGCTAAGAAGGCATTACGTCTCTCAACTCTACAGTGATGGAGCTCAAAATGGTTTATTTGCAAAAAAAAAACTATGGGTTATTTAGCAGTAAATTGTTTTCCCCAATAAATGACCATTAAAGCATGTCGAATTAATTGAGTATTAAAGTTATTTAAAATAGTAAACAAAATTTTACATAGATATAAATAATTTCGTGGCAAAATTTGTTCTATTTTCTAATCCTTCTGCTTCATAATTAAATCGTATAGATGCCAAGTTTCTAATGTGTAAATCGTTTAGAAAAAGCATTACGACAAGCTATTTAGTTTAAGTTTTAATTTGATTTAATTACAGATAGTTATAATCGATTTAATTGAAGTTCATACTTGACTTTAGCCGTCAGAAATACTTAATTTAACAAGATAATTCATACAGTTGGGATATTAGTTGATCTTAAGGCATACAATTAAGCTACATCATACATGGAAATATTCATGATCCATTAGCGCATTTAATTAAATGAAGATAATTGTTATTGTATCGAAATCTAGTTTTATCAAAATCCATTTCCAGCTCCACATATAATAGAGTTATATAACAGCACCACTGATTTCAAGCAAACTTTGGGGATGATCTTGAAGTAGCCTCTTATAAGTGTCGCAATCATACAGGGTCTTAGGCTTCGTTTTGATAAACCTGGCAGAAAGAAAAGCAAATAAGTAATGTGTATCAATATATAATATTAAGACTTTACCAAAAATACACCTTAATCAAAACATTTAAACATTTTCAAATTTCTTACCATTTCAGCACACTTAAGCATTTCTTCTTTAATATTTTGTACATCGTTTCTCTAATTTGATTCCGTATATTGTCGTCTGAAATGCTTTCTTGAGTGGGAGGTTCCATATCAATATCACCGTCATCGTCACTGCTCGGTTCGATATCGTCTGGTTTATCAGCTAAGATGGTTTGCTCACCAAGTCTACATTTTATGTATCTATGCAACTCCAATGCAACGTCTGGATGAAACCATGAATTTTCTCTTATGAGCATAATGTCTTGAGTCACTTCCCAAAGCTCTTCAATGTCATACTGTTCTGCGAATTGCAAGACTTCGAATGCAATTTCGCTGCTTTCCACCATAGCTTCAATGTTTTTGTAGTAAAGAAATGCCAAAACAGAGCGTATTCCATTTTCAGTATTTTCCCGGAATACAATTGTCTTTTCGATGGTCTCCGTCATTCCACTTGTAAGCATGTTGTGAAGAGTCTTGCTGTGTGCAGCGAGAAAACAGCGATGACACTTTATAGATATTTGATCTGCGTCTTGACCAACTACAATAACCAAATCTGAGCATATTTCCTTCATCAGAATGTTTTGCATTGGCCAGTATTTGTTTCCAACGTTTTCCGTCATCTCGTACAAAAATGCCACAGCCTTGCTCGTTAGCTGAACTGTTATCTTCATAAATGATGCGAATTCGAGATCTTGTTTCCATTTCAGCATAACTTCATCTGGGATATTAATCTGGTCAAATTGAATCTGCACCTTTGTTTCCACAGGCGCTTCTTCAAATTTCAGACCTATTTTTTTAAAATCATTGTGAATTAGTACTATTTTCATTTTTTTCTGTTTTTGTACATTTAATGGCTACTAAAATATATGATCTGGTACCGTAAGATTTGAAGTTGATGAAACCAGGATCCATTTCCGCTCTTTCAAACAAACCGAACTGAGTTGCGTAAAGAGCAAGACAAATGTTGTCATTTTGGTCTTCAGATCTTAATTGTTCATTTAAAGTCATCAGTGAATATAAAAAATCCTCTTTTTGCTTTGAATAAATGGTCAGTCTGCTAAATTGGTGATGAACTTCCGAATCTTGCTGCACAACGGTATTTGGTACCGCAACTTTAATGCCAAACCTCCAATCACTAGAACATTCAGAAAAAGTTCATTAATAAATTTAAACAAACAATAGAGATATATTTATAATAAATACTCTAAATCAGCTTACATGCTTTTGGTTTGATCGTTTGATCTCCACGGCGTCTTATTCAGTAATTGTTTCAGCCTCCAATAAAAATTGTCGGTTCCCCTGCCCAGGTCATTGGTAGGCTGGATGTCAGCCTTTAGCCATCTACTGGAGTTCCTTTCAATATGAATTGCGTCGTCTGAAGGAACATGCCCGAATGAAGGGAACGAAACATCACTTTTTCGAAAGATTGTTAGTTCCATTATCTGGTTGAAAATGTACGAAAGCCTTGAAAGCCAAAACGTTCTGTGGAGTTCCAAGTTTTCTAAACTTGAATTCAATGGTTTCTTTTACTTGTGATACGTTATTTCCTGAACTGCAATGAAATCATAAAAGAACATTACAAAGATAATTTTGCTTAAAAAAAATAAATATCCATAAAAACCCTTCTATCAAAGTTTTTAATTACGCTTACCTGGATTACGCCTTTAAATATTTTGGCATTACCAAATCTTTACTACTTTGTAATTACAAATTTTATTACACAAGTCGGAATCAAAATAAAAACTGTTGTCCACTTTAAGTACTCACAAAAATTTACTAAACTTTAAGTTATTGCTGCATTCGTCTATAAAACTTCCTGCGAAAGTATTTTGAACATTTTTATGTTTGCAGTTTGCGGTAGGATGTTTAAAGTAAGTTGTTTTTGGTGGTTCAGTTGTAGTTTCAGGGCTACTTCTCTCGCCGAAAGCAAAAGACTAAATGACGGCATACCACCAAAAAGCAGTCATTCTGTCTCAACAGGAATATTGTTGAATACAATAAATATGTAGGTGGTACTAATGCCGAATAGTTTAAGTCGTTTCTTTGTGTTCAGTTAATAATTTTAATTATATGCAATCTTATATAGAACAATTCAATTACAAATCCCGTTCTTATTATTCAAAGTAATTTAATGGCTTCAGCAACTATAAAATCAACTGTCCTACAATATGAAACTTTCATATTTGCATGAACTAGTTATGCATATTTTCTCCAAAAACTTGTAAATAAAATTAATACATTCTCCCGTTCACATATAAAATATTTTCGCTTAAAATATGTATATTAAATACAATATGGAGTAATTTAGATTTCAGACGAATGCAAGTGGCAAGTTAGGTTTTTTCAATAAATGATAAGCCTTAAATTGTTTTTGAGGTCTGACTGACAGATTATTCAATTCGCCTCTCTCAGTGCAGGTGCAAAATACCGTTTTGATATATAAATCCTTATATTTTATTCCTGATCACTTATGGTGCTAATTTTAGCAAGGAATGTGTAGCAAGTCAATACGCTATATTAAAAGCACAAAAAGGTATGGCTATTTGATAATCGTTTGGCTTTACTGTGTAGAATTGAAAGTTACAATAATTTGTTCGAAGGTGAAATTTATAAACATAATATAATATATACTGCGTGAAAATTGATCAAGCGGAACAGCCCAGAATATTAAACATTAATACTCAAATTAAGCAAGTTCCATGTCAAATTTTATCTTTGAGTTTCATTTTCCTCTTTTTTGACTGGGTGACGGATGCCAAATCACGTTCACTTTCTTACGGAATCACCAACTTTGCTAACGTAAGTTATGAAGACTTTGATGGATAAAGCAAAGAGGGAAAAATACTTTTAGAATGTTAAAATTTATTCAATGTGAATTTGTGTTGTGCTGCTTTTGCGAAATCGTGCAAAATATTTCAATAGTTATGCTAAATATTCATAAAAACCTTTGTTTCCAATTTCAAGGTTCTATGCATGGTACCATAAAGATTTGTGTATCTTCATGACTTTACATGACTTGTCATATAATTATCTTTACAAGTTCAGCTTCCGTTTCTTTTTTAAACATTATTCATGCAATATAACATTGTTTATGCATGTCTATAAATTAGTATTACTGTCAGCTCGTGTGCAGACACTTTGGCAAATATTTTTTGGCGAAGCTACTTTTATTAGAAAGACATATAGGCGAAATATGTTAGGCGACAAAATGAGCAAAACTAGGCGAATTTTAATTTTAGTTCTGCACAACACCTTTAATTGTTAAAATAATTACGCATAACAATTGAATTAAATTTCCATCAACAAGTGAACATTATTATTCAGGATTATCATAATTACAGTTAGAAATCGCTAACAAGTAATCGATTGCATTCATTGAAGAATTGTATACACATAAAATTTTATCAAGGCGATCATCTGATACTAAATTTTTGCTCTGTTAGCAGCATCTTCAGGCTTTTTTTTTACAAACTTAGAAGATAACTTATTGACAACTTCTGAATTTTTAATTGTTCACATTTTCTTCAACTTTAGTTTTAACTGATGCGTTTACATCACACTTCACTATTTGTTCAGGGTTTGGAATATGCTTATGAATAGAGTTAGGCATTTTAAATAAATGAGGAATAACTGTATGTCTCCCTATAAAAATTATACACCATTAGCCTTGCAGCTTGCAGGGCATTCTTTATACTGATGACTACATTTGAAGTATGTAGTACTGCTCACTCACTTATAGTAATAATTTAAAAAATAAATCCATTATCAACTACTCATTTTCCAGTAGCTTTAGAATTATCTATAAAACGCAACACCTGAGAAGTTGCCTCTGATGCCACGATACTTGTTGAATGGAATCAGAGAAAAAAAGCTTTTTCTTTGTAAGCAAGTACATTTTTTGGATTTCGCTGATCATGCAAATCGCTTAAACATAGTCGCTTAAAATGAAATCCGCCTAAAAACACAGTCGTGGAGAATGTAAATCGCTCATTTGTTTTCGATGTTTTGGGTGTCGCCTTCAAACAATTCGCCAATATGTCACGTAACCTGTCAGCTGACTCCCTTATAATACAACTCTGAATGACTAGCTTATCTGACTAGCTGACTTGAAATCTAGCAAAAGTTTAAATAGAAACCGTCCAACAAATTATTGTGTACTTAAAATAATAGTTATATTTCCTAATGTTTAGTTGAAATACATTTCAATACAACTTGATCGTGCTGAATTTCATGGTTGACATATAGGTGTTCTCAATTGGACAATTGTGACGAAAATATTCTAATTAATTTTTTCTAAATCGAAATATTCTAAACGCGAACTATTCTAAAAAATGTTATTCTAAAAACAAGTCAAATGTGATTGGGACAGTAAGAAGATACAATCCAATAAAATTAACTAGTAACTTTCATTTCGCATTGCCGTATGTATTCGAAACTGACGCAGAAAAAACTGTGTGTTTACATCCAGACACTTAATTGGATTCAGATTAATACATTAACAAAAGTCTGCTTATCTACTGCTGTTGTATGTAAATACACAGTTCTGGTCTGCGTCAGCCTCGATTACATACAGCAACGCGAAATAAAAGTTACTGGCTAATTGTACCTTCTTACTGTCGCAATCACAAATAGCCTAAACTAGAAATATTCTAAATAATAAAATCTAAAAAGTTAAGTACTCGAAACGCGGATATGAATAAGTATATTGCTTAAAGTTTTGTGTCATGGACATCACAATTTTTTAACTTTGACCAAAAAATAAACCAGATTTTCAAATACCCCAAAATGGTTTTTAAACCTCGTATTTAAAACTGAATTGAAATTTCATCTTAGTGTATTTGATATAATTTTTTTTGAATTTACGTCTGAGTAAATTTCTCGTTTACATTTTTTCATTTATTGGTTTAGAATTACTGTTTTAGAACTTTTTATAATTTGAATGATTCTCATTTAGACCATTTTAATTAGAACACCTTTATTAGACACGAATTTTATAAATAATAAACGGTAATGTATCTGAAAATGTATCAGATTTTTTGTTTAAATCAAGCAAAAACTTTTGGTCATGCTTTGATTATTCCATAAAGTGAAACACAAATCTTGATTTGTTTTTTTACGAATCTAGGCGTTGGAGGATTAATAGGTTGGTAATGATCTTAAGTTTCCCCGAGAAATTCAGCAAGCGTAACAGAGAGGTAGGTAAACAGAGTTAACAGAGAGATTGAGATGATTACATCGTACTCACTCATTTTAGTTTAATCAAACACAAAACACTGCGCGTTGTTTGTAGCAAATGTTTCCTTAGATGTTTTTTGCATGATTGTAGAAGAAAAATATGAAATGAACTATTTCACAAATAATTGTTTGGTTGATTCGTAAAACTATTTACGTATGACCATCACTAAATTTGTTTCACGTATTTACTAATACGTAGGCACATTGCACGGCAAGTCACATTTTAATTTTAAGGGAATATTTCCAATGAAATATTTTGTGAATTTTCCTGATTGTATTTGAATTCGATGGGCTTTGACCTGAGTGAAAGTTTTGTTTACCTCAATGCTATTCGCGAATTTAAGAACATTTCACATGACAATAATGACTAGTCCTATTAATAAAAATAATGCTTTTTCAAACATGCAATTAAATTTAAATTCACGACTTATTCTTACATTTTTATGTTTTACGCCATATCATTAAGTGAAGGCATGAAAGTTAAATCAGTCGTTTGGAGAATTTCTTCGGTATCATGTGGGTGTATAGGGACGTGGACCCCTTTTGGCGAATTCACCACAAACTTAATGAACTGAGTCACTGATATTTGTTGCTAAAAATCCAGAAAGAAGTTGTGCAAAAATTTAAGTGTGGGCATATTTCCATCCACAGCATTTGCAAACAGCGGTTTTTTTAAACATGCATTTCATTTTATCTTCAGTTTGAAATTTTGAAAAACGTACAAAATCTGATAGCTTACAAGTACGTGTTTGCATCTCAAACCATCAATCTCAAATGACAGCAAAAGAACTGCAATAAATAATGGAGAAAAGCCTGAACTAGAAGGACAATGACAATGACCTTGACGCCATTCAGTCCGACTGCAAAAATATTCTGTTAAGCAGAAAAGTTTGACTCGTCGGGCTCTTTTTTTCAAAAAATCTGTCATGTTAATAAGACTGCATACGTTGTACATGGAAAACTACACCCAACGATTTTCAGATTACTTCTGCTTGTCAAACAAGAAGTGATGCATTAGCAATGCACAAAGATGCATCGCCAGCTAACTTTTATCTGCTGTTTTTACCATTAATTATTGGTGCAAACCATAATAACGGGTCAAAATTATTCACTAAGTATCGTTTCTGCAGTATAGGAATTTTTATTGTTGTCTGTTTTTAGATCAACGACATAAAATTGACTTTTGTTGTACTAATTCATAATCAAAACTATAATACACAAGGGCTTAAAAGATTTGAAAAAGGTTTCACGTTTTACTCAGTACAAATTTTAGATGTGGCAAAAAGTTCAAAAAGGTTCGTGATATTGGCACAAACATGATAGTCCACACAGGTCAACTTAGTAGGTCGACTTATCCTTAGTCCACAGCATTATTGCAAGCCTTTTCCAAGAATAATTTTGTTGAAAATATTACTGTTAAAATTATAGTGTCGAATTGGGCGCTAATTGGTCTTTAAGGAGACAAAGTTATCGAATTTATTCGGAAATTGTTTCATTTCATTTCACTGTCTGTCATGCATCTGTATTTTATTCATAATAAGAGCGTACACTCACCTTTACTACTCGGAAAAATGCGTCACAAATGAAAAAAATTAACATGGTTAAATATATTACTTTCGTAAACATTTGCTTTGGGTTGCAGCACGTGTCGGAATATTTTTATAATTTCTATTAATTCAAATTCGCCTTACGTAAGCTACTTATAAACTATTGGCTACGTTGTTATTTTTTAATGAAGAGTAGCTGTTGATGTTTGAAATTTGGAGAAAAGTATAATAAAAATTATGTTATCCAATCCAATTTAACTTTTTAGAGTATATCTTATTGTTAGTCGACAGAAAAATTAAACAAATGCATTATCGACTATTAAGACTTTGACTAAAAATATAAATAAACCATATAAACCAAAACAAGGCATTGTAAAACTAAGAAGCAGTCGACTCTTTTAGTACGTCCCATTCAGGACAAATTTACGTACGTACAGATTACCTGAATCTCAATAGTCAAAACTCATGCATCGTGGCCAATATCGTAGTCAATACTGCCATTTTTATACCTTTGTAATTACCTCGTAGCGTTAAACGTTTTGAGTCTCGAAATAATATTACAGTTAAATTGATAAAACAATATTTATTATGTTAAAGCCTATTTATTCGACATAAATTCTACACGTTATTGCGATTGTACTTTATATATTTTTTGTTTAAATTCTGTACTTGATATAGCCTAATGGGACCCTACAGGAAGTATGTTGTTTACTTGTTAATAATAAATTCAAAGGTGCATTTTGTGGATTAATTAATATTTATAATGGAACAACTTGTGGACTGCTTTCGTGCAGTACATTGTAAATTTTAGTCATACATTATATTGTATGGAATAAAGTCTTGCTTATATTGTGTATTGCGTACTGTAATAATATTTTGCAAGTAAATTTTTGTGCTTCGACGAATAATAAACAAAAATTTCTAAATTAAATTAATGTCTTCATCTTAAATGTTTGATATAACTACTTTTTTTGTATCATTTTCTGTTAAAATACTTTAATACAATTTAATAAGCGTTGGTTTTTAAGTCCCACGATTTTTCCCGATCTTTCTTAACAACATCGACAGTTCTTATGTCAATTGAGCAGCGTAATCGTATGAGTTCGTTAGAGTATTCTCACCAACTGTTGTTTCTGAAATTAATTCAATAAGATTAAGTTGTTCCGATTGTGTTGCAAATATTTTGTCGATTAATTTTTACAGGAGATATCGAGTTTCAACAATAATAAAACTTCACCATGCTGGAAGCAAGGCTTATTGAAGGCGCAATTTTCAAAAAAGTGATGGATGGCATTAAAGACCTGATTAATGAAGCTACATTTGACTGTAAGTTGTAAATATATTTAATGACGGCATACAATTTCTCGCCCCTGAAAAGTTGTTATCAAAACACGGAAGATAATTTATTCGATACCGCAGGTAGTAAATTTAATTTTTACATTGAATTTTCTGACGAATCAATTGTCCCTGTAATTATTTTTCAAAATGTCCCTATCATTCTAGTATATATTCCCTGTAAGCCATCTACATATAGGCACGGTATTCCATCACTGTAGAGTCCTGTGATCAGTGTTCCATGTGCCCATTTAGCTTACTCGTAATGAACACTCTGCATATAAGTTCAACCCTCGTTTTCACATACTGCACATTGGAGAATAAAAGTCTAATGGTCACAAAAATGTAACCCATTTCATCTTTCAAAATATATTTCATAAGCTCTCGTCCTTTGAGGTCATAAAGTGGCAGTGAATCAAGTCGCATTTTTTAGTCATGTCATAATAAGTGCAAGAAGGCGAATAAACTGCCAAAAAAATAAGTCGATTTGCTCCAAGACAGGCGAGTAAGTTCAAAATTTTATAATTATTAGGACTACTACTTTGCATATGGGACATCATGCATAAGTAAAAACGTTGCTGAATTTTTTCAACTAAAAGTGTTTGGACAAATCCAATCACAGATAATTTCATTTTTGTTTATCTGAGAAACAGAAGAAATTGGTACTTGAGTGTTACTTTGCACTTAAGTGAGATTAATTAATTAATTATTTGTAAAATTGTTCTAAAAACTCATTTTTCCCTGTAAAACGATCACAGGGGCAACTGATTGCTAATTTCCTACCTCAAGAACTTTTGCACAATTATTTAAGAAAACAAAGATATTATCCTTTTCAGGGACTGAAAATATATTGCCTTTATTGACGTTGTGTTCAGTTCTGGCTCCGTATATACTGCACCACCATTACTTGATTGAATTTCAATATTTTAGGTTCCGAGTCTGGTATTCAGTTGCAAGCAATGGATAATAGTCATGTTGCGCTTATCAGTTTAAGACTTCGAGATGATGGATTTGAGCATTATCGTTGTGACCGTAACATGTCAATTGGCCTAAACCTTTCCTCATTGAACAAAATTTTAAAATGCATGGGGAGCGACGAAATTCTTACTATAAAAGCTCTCGATGATTCGGATGTCGTGACATTCATGTTTGAAAGCAAGAATGGGCTACAAGTATCAGACTTTGACTTGAAGAAGCTTACCATCGAAAACGAACATTTGTCGATACCAGTAAGATTTTTTTAGTTTCCAATATATTTATATATTAATTGGGCTAAGATCATTATTAATAGGATAAAAAGAAAAATCTCATGAATTAAGGTGTCGTTTTCTCATTCCATGGAGGGTTGTCCATGCCAAAATTGCTAATTTTTAAATTTCAAACTAGACCCATTCCATTTGTTAGTGCGATTTTTAAATGCTTTTAAAATATTTACGGACTAAGCTTACAATGTTTTTCTCTTCAGGACCCGGATTATGATTGTTTAATAAAGTTTTCCTCAGCGGCTTTTTCAAGAACAATACGTGATTTATCCCAATTTGGTGATTCAATAATTGTATCCTGCTCAAAAGATGAGGTCAAATTTTCCTCAAAGGGAGACATATGCACAGCTAAGGTAGCTCTGACCAGAGGCGATTATGAAAAAGCTGAGCTTCTCGATTTAGATGTGCGCAATCCAGTTACACTTGCGTTTTCGTCGAGGTATTAACAATAGAAACTTATATAATGAAGTAACACACAAAAACTGATTGCCTTTTTATTAATTTGAAGGTATTTATCGGCATTTTGCAAGGCCGCAAATTTATCCGACATAGTCGCGCTAACTATATCGGCCGAATATCCTTTAGTAGTAGAGTTTTCTATTAAAACCACGGATGGATGCTTTGGACAAATGAGATACTTCTTAGCTCCAAAGATACAAGATGACAGTGATTGAATCATTGTTTTTTGATCCTGCGTTCTTTTAAGTTACCCTGTAATATACATGCAAATTGTATTCTAGACAATGGAGATGTTTTATTTTACGATATTCCAGGCTTAATATAAGTCCAACAAATAAAATCAAACAACCTAAAAACATTTATACCGGGAGACTTTTGGTCATGTTCAAAGCTATAAAGATATATTAATAATTCTACGTAATATTTTCAGTTATTATTAAATAATCACTTGTAATTTGTTATACCTGTAATTTATGATTGTATTTATAATTAATACATAAAACATGGATGAACCAACTCCATTGAGACTTCCCTGTATCAGACTCAATGTGCATTTAATTATTTTCTGAATTGTAACTGCATAGTAATAACCTTTATTTATTAAGTTGCGCACATGTTAATTAATACCACGATGTTACGAACTTTAGCATTCTCCCATGTTCATAGTTAAATCTATATTGTGATTTTTTTGCAATTATTAAGAAAACAAGTATAATGCTTTATAAGGACGGAAAATATTTGTATTGAGGTACATATATATACATATATATATGGTTTTAAATAAGGAAATGCAATAAAAGATCTACCAGCTATCCATACAGATTTCAAATTTAATTTCTGAAGAATACATATATTGCAAAGGCAAACTTGAACTATATTTAAACACTTCATAGTCTGGAGCACCAACATCACATTTGTAAAAAAAGTAAAATGCAATAAAACGTTGAGGCTGAGGTCACATATAATTACTCGAAAAATTCCGTTTTCCCAGTGCTTAAACCCCCTTTAGTGCTTTCCATCGCTTTACCACACTTTATCTCGCTTCTGTTATATTGAAGACTCTAGACTTATCCTGGAATCTTAATGGCACGTGTGTCTTTCGTATTATTCATCTTAGTTGACGACATTTTAGACTTTAAAGAAATGAAATTGTTTATGTGTCTTGAGGATTTTTATTTGATGAGTTTATGCAAATATTTGATTGATTTATTGTAACAACAATAAGTTTTGAGATTCGTTTTTCCATCGAATAAGCGATCAGACCATTTCAAAAGTGAATTGCAAGTTCTCTCAACAAATAATTAATAGGTTGTCAAACTTGGCGTAATAACTGAGGTCATTAAGATGAAAATTGTCTTTGGCATATCTTTTCTCATCTACCTTTTTTCACACGGTTTTCTGCTTAATAAACAAAACTTAATCTCCTCTAAAATAGTTATACCCCACTGTTTGTTGCCTAATTTATTTTTTTAGGAATAATGCCTTTCGATACACTTGTATTGTATGATTATTGTGGGCTACATATTTGAATGACAGACAGATATGTACTATGTACTACTTTATGCTAGGTAGAACTAGTTTCATGGAATGAATAATTTTTTATGTGATAAGCTTAACTTGTTGTTTTAGTCGTTTTAGTTAACTTCACGCACAGGTGCAGTCGAGACAACTATTCATTCACACATATTACTATGGAAATGGAAAATGGCAGCTCGTGATTCCGATAGTGGTCGTGTTATCTTGAGTAAAAGGAAGCGTTTGAAATGAGAGGAAATCGAGATATCAAAGTCGGTATTAAACAAAATGAATGGCGAATTTTAAATACTCGTATGTAAAAACAAAGTGCAAATTTATGATCACTATTGTGCACAAGCAAGAAGCTAGCCAGCAAAGTTAAGGAAGAAAGTTTTGCCTAATGGAATTTACGTTGTCACAATTAAGGGCTTGGAACGCATGAATTACAAATCCATTCATTATGGACTGACTGACGAACAAAAGGAAGTAGTCAATGAATATTTGAGAAGTGTTGTCACTGCTCCCAACTATTATTGAAGATGGTGATGCGTGACTTAAGAGTTAAGCGTTCAGCATTCAACCATCAAAGTTATGTATCCAAAGTTAATTATGTATCCAACTGTGATTTGTGTGTATAAAATGCTGGCTACACCTTCATCCGAATTATCGGGATCTCGGATTAGAATGTCGAAATTCCTGTGTTTATTCGTTTATCGTATTTGGATATTTCAATAGACTATTGGAATCCAACATTTACCACGTTAATTCGATTTGTTTCAAACGTACAAATGGAGAATCTCACTCGGAGAATGTTTCTATTTTAATAGGCATTTGTTTGACTAACACCAATGATATAAAGTATTCAAATATGCTTATGTATAATAATTCCGCTCTATCCGCATACAATATCAGATGCCCTCCGAATTAATTGTTAGCATTAATTGTCTAGACAATTCTGACAAGATAATGATTACAATAGACTAGTATGTGCAATTTTCATTTGGAATTTTGTTTGATAAAAAAAAGGTATCTGTTATGTTAAGTTATGTTATACTTTAAATGATTCTCTATATAAGCTCAAATCACTTTTTCAAATGTGCCCATAGAGGAGCTTGCAGTAAAGGTATACATAACTTCCTACAAAAATATGATATATTAAATGGTGCTTTTAATTAAGCATATTTATTACTTAATATTTTTGTTAAATAAGCTGTTCAATACCATGCAAAAAAATAATCAGCAAATCAATTTTTTTGAGGAGTCAAGCTAGAAACACATCAAAAATATCCGAAAGTTAAAATAGTTCCTCCCATATTGAATGGTATGTTGCCGTTGCTAAAAATATGCCTAAAATATAACTTTGCCCTTGTCAGCGTATGTTTTTGTTTGGATACGTGTGATGGTTATTGGCATGTAGCTTAAGAAGACATATGTAACAATATGAACTTGTACCCTGTGAACTTTTAAGCAGAAAGTTCACAAGGGGTTGCTATTTTTAGAATTAAAATGCTAACGTGAAACCACTAATTAGATGATTATAGCAAAATTTGACATTTTGGGTGCATATGTTTAAAAAAATGTTATGCTTACTGTCCGCTTCTGAAAGTTCTCAACAAAGATATAGAGTATTGTAGAGCTATGCTTACCGAAATATAAACTAAATCAAAAGATATGTTATTGTCGGGATAGTGACGAGAAGAATATGACGCGACGGTGACTGTACAAAAATCCCAAGTCACTGGCTTTATGGGATGCGATGATCCAAAAGGAATTTAACTGAACTTGACACAAAATTCCTTTTCAGACATGCAACAATTTAATGACACTTACAAATAATCAAATTAACAATTAATTCATGCTCTTGCTATTACCAACTTTTAGCCAGGTCAACACAAAATCTGCACAAAAAATATGTTCTCTGTTCACTAAAGGAGACAATGATTCAAGGTATACTAAAAAAGTGGAAGTTAAGCCTCCATACAAAATACAAAGTGCATTCCTCTCAGCAGCAATTGATAAATAAAGCAAACAGTAAACATACTGTTGGCCTCAAAACATACTAAAATTTGGTTTACATAGTGCCCCAAAACAAGAAATAAGAACAAATATATTACTTTTGAGGCTTGTCTCTGGCTCGGGCCTCTAATAATATTCGGTTAAAGTTAAAGTTAAATTTATTTATTTCACATTTATTTCACCACATCGTTTTATTTACAAGTTCTCTGTAAAATGAAATCTTAATAATTGTTTCATTGACAAAATTCAAAGTGAATTTACTGAGTTTTGTGACGCATGAAAAATTGATAGTTTTTGATAAAATTATAACGGCGTGCCTAAATTTGTCACATGACTTAATTTTCGTACACAAGGTCATGTATCCTTTTTGTTCACGAATGATTCAGTTATTCTACATCAACACAATAAAAAATTTAATCCTTAAAATAAACTACTAAGCATTGTTATTGGTTAAAATTTCCTTTGCTAATTACCGATGCAGCTTAAATAATTCGTATCTTTTGAGCCTCTGCTTTAGGATTTTCACTACTCAAGTTTTGGTGCTTAGATTTGGCCAGTTCTGATGTATTTTTCCGTTCATTTATAGCCTTTTGTTTATCAGTACTGTGAAGATTACAATGGTGGGATTTTAGTTCTGGTGTAGACCGCTTAGGTAGAATAAGGACATTATTTGTTGGATCGCATGGTTTTGGTTTCTTGATTTTTCTTTTTTTTGAACTAAACATCAGTTCAATTTGAGCCCCATAGATATAACCTCCAGTTTGCCTTCGTGCGACTTGAAATGTCCTCATTATAGACTCTGGAATAGTAGTCAATTCAGTTTACTTTTAAGGAAAATAGATTTTCGATTAGCCCGGTTGTCAAACTTTAATTGAAATGAGGTAATAGCCCAGTTACAGGAAAACTTAATTTAACAGGGATATTGGAAATACATTTTTTCGTAATTGCGCTTGTAATTACCACAGCAATTAACAATTATAGATACGTCCTGTTTGTGCGATTTAAGCACGTTCAAAATAAATGCAGACAAGTACACATGCGTTTGTTTGTGTGATCGTGTTTATAATTTAACAAATTATTCAATTATATATGAACATCGAACAGCAATACAATCAAACCTAGATAGTAGTTATATTAGATTTGATCATGATCTCTTATAAAATGTATACAGTAATAGATTATTTTGTTCTTGAGATGAAAAATATTGTGGTACTAAAACAATATAGTAAGAGTAACGGGGATATAAGTATACCCTGGAAAACAATTGACAATGGCGTAGGTGGTTTTTTAAAATTTCGAAGTTCTTCGTAAATAAAATAAGTTATTTTACCAGGTGTAGGCTTAATAAATTAGGAAAAAACATAATAATATTCATTTCAGCATACGGTGATCAGACAGCTGTCTAAAGAGAACTTACTTAACCCTAATATCAATATATTGAACACTCAAAGCACGTTATCTACATTATGGACTTGCTCAAAAGTGAGAAATATTGGATACGCATTAGCCTAACAGTTTAATGGTGTTTTCGTATAGATTGTTTATAAAATAATTACCGTTTCCTTACACCGTTCAGCTAAAATAAATAATTGCTACTGACTAGACCAAGTGAGATATTGTCCAATAAAACGTAGTAAATTAATATATTTTCAAATCTCTGACTAAGAACTGAAATAACATGTTTTGTAAGTTCACTTGAATCTAGCTGAAGAGTTTTTATAGCGCAAGGCAGCTTAGGTAATATGTCCTTATGTATCAAAAATGAAACATGCTTGCATCACATGCAGAGTTGATTTACTTTTTATATAAACTTACTAAACTTTTTGAGATGGAAAACAGAAATACATATGTCTAGTAACAAGAACTCTTTACTTACCTTGAACCATGAAACTTTATCACCACGAAATCAAACCCAAAAATTCGTTATTTGCTTAAGCTTTGCCAAGTAGAAAGATGAACCAAAAATGTTGAAAAAAATTATGTGCGCCAAAAATTTTAATTAGGGATTCGTTTACAAATTCAACATTTAAGGTTTCCATTCGCTGTATCTTATAACATATTGGTTGACGTAGAATACACGCATTTTTTCAACAATGAATTCAAAATCATCTGGGATTTAACTATGCTCGCCCATCAGACAATATGCTTTTTTGTATCTACAAACAACTGAATAGTATGACGTAATACTTTGATCTATACATTACACATGAAATTCAATTTGTGTTGGTTGTTATCTATTTTCGACGTTTAATTGTATTTAAAATATATTTTGTACTCCCAAAAATGTACTACTTTATACGTAGATAATGTATATATATGGCAATTTCTTAATTCCTTACTGATTTGTTGCTGAATTTTCCAAACGGCATGTATTAATATTAAATTTCAGTCCATTTTTTAAATTACATTTGAAAGAACATATAGTAGAGATGTTTACACATTAAGTTTAAAATTTGCGCAAACTCTTAGTGTTTGATTTGATCCACTACCCAACTTTAATAAACACCGAATTTATTAGCCATTAGTATATATTACTCAAGGAATAAATTTCTAAGAAGATTTGTTTAAACTTTTTCCCAATATGATTAAACAATAGAATAAAAAAGCTAAACAATCCTTGAAGTAACTAGTTTTGTACGATATTTTGAGCACCAACGAATAAATTGTTCAAGAAAACTGGTAAATCTCTCTGTTTAGAATAGTAACGTGTTGAAATTAGTGTAAAGCAGGATTGTGATAATCGTACTGAAAATGGCCAATCGATTAAAGAGTCTCCGTGTTTTTGTTGGAAATCTACGTTGCGATATCAGACCAAGAGATATTGATGAAATATTTCATGACATAGGAAAAATTTCCTATATTAACTTGGTTGTTCACCGGTATCATCACAAAGCTTTTGCTTTCGTAGATTTCGAAAATTCAAGGTAAATTCACTTACATAACAAATTTGAGGCCATCTTGTATTTAAAAAAATATTTATTCATGCTGTAGGCTTGCATATACTGCCGTGACAAAGCGAAATGGATATAAGTTTCTGGGACTAAAGTTGAGAGTTGAATTTGCGAAAGATGTAAGTAGATTTCACAACCAAAAGCGCTTCTCGACAAGTGTTTGCTTTAACAAACATTTTCGATCATCTCAAAAGCCAACCAGAAACAAAATGAGACATTCTGAAAAGATCGAGGCAACGAACAAAAGTAAATTTGAACTACTTACTATTTCACTGGACTTATATGCTGAAGAATTGTCAATAATTTGTTTTATCAAGTTAATGGAGATAAATAACAATTTTACAAATCTTCCCGATTTCTCAGGGTGCACCGATGTCGTTACTCTAAATCGCTCGACGAACCCAACCGATTCCGATGACTCAATTGAAGGGAGGAAAACCGACAAATCAGAAGTATTTGATGAAGAGAGGCTTGATAAAAATTTGTAAACATTTATGGTACGGTTTTTCTAAACAATGTATAATGACATCTTGTTCTAGTTACTTTTTAATGACGAAAGAGTAACTTAAACTGTTCTAAGGGAGAAGAAAGTTGACGGAGATTTCAGGTGAAACGGTAAAGGAATATTAAATTGTCCAGAAAATGCAAATACGTTGAAAGTATGATCCGGATTTTATGTCATGGAACCTTCTGCTTAACAGAACAACAAGATATGCTGTGTAATGACTCGTGATGTTTTGATGAATAAATGCAATAGCATTTTCCCTGCATTATTTAATAATTGATTTGATGCGCTTTTCTCCACAACAGTGTAAATCACGAAAATAAATAAACAAATTGTACAAACGTTTAAACAATTCTTATTTATTGAGTTGGTTCTTTATTGCAATCTGTTAAGCATATTTGACTCGGTAAACAATCTTCGCAAATCAGTAGACTTCTTTGTCCTGTAATTTTTCTTGTTTTCTTGCTTTGTAATGTATGCCTGTGAGAATTGTAGGCACTACTGTCGATGAGTTTGCGTATCTAATAATATAAATCAGGCGGTCGGCAAAGTCTCATGACAAAAAATAATAAAAATCATTTTTAAAAGTACAGTTTGGGGTGAAACTCCAATCTTCGATATTCCGAAGTCATAGATAAATCATTGGATAATCGATATTTGTTTGCAGAGAGTATTGCATTGTTTGTTTTACGAATCGAGACCAAATTTACAATTATATACGTCATTTGGTTATCACGATTTCCGTCTTAATGGTCGAATATGTAGTAAATAATTTGATAATCTAAAGAAACGGCACTTAAGAAATACTCACAAGCATCCAAAGGCATTCAAATATCAAGCGTTACTTGTAAATCGTACGTCTTTATCGTTGATGCCTTTGTTTATCTTTAAAGTAAGTCATTAGACCTGTCTTGTATCTTCTCATACATCTTTGAATCGCCAATATTTTAAAAAATTTAGATTATTTCTTGAAATTTTTACTCCATGTCAATCTAAATAATCCACACTACCAATATCATTAAAAGTAAGAATTGTAAAGTTTGTGAAGTTATAGAAATGGGGTTACACAGATTTGCCATTATTTTACACGTTTTTCAATTGTAAAACCAAAAACTCAATAATAATATATGATATGCAAGACGTATAGTACAAGCTTCAAGAGACATTACAAAACTTCATGTTGACATACTACATCAAAGACGACTAAAGCCAAAACCCATAGCATTCAGGTAAATCGTTTGTAATTTGGCATATAATTGCTGTACAGGACTTAGAAAATATGAAGGTTTATATTAAACTGACATATTAATTTAGCCCCTTGTGGCAAATAAAATAGCTTATAGAAAATTATTTAAATATAGAATGGAACGACAAATAAACTAAAAATATAAGGATCCAAGTCATAATAAAAATGTCAAACTTTGATCGATTTAAAAAGCAATATGTTACGATTTAATTTTCGTGAATTATGTCATATCTGGAAGCTCCAGTTCTATTAACGCGATAAGTTTTGAGTCGTTCCAAAAACTTGTCACTGTGGACAACATATATGCAAATTTTTAATAAGAGAAAATGTTACGGATCAGTGGATGAATGTGCCATGGGTAGCTAAGTCGGTTATGCTTCCAAACAAGTATTATGGGTCAGGGCAAAATTATTTATATTGATGTATACCACCATAAAAATGTATAATTATTTTACTAAATGATTTTGTGAGGTGGGTAGGGGAGATTTAACGAACTTTTATTGAGAATGTATTTTTATATAACTTGATAATGATATTTATATGTGCATTTAGCATTAGTATTTTCAGTTTTTTTGCCGCACCTTTAAAAAGAACGTACGAAATTTCAAAATTTCAATCATATCCAGCGTTTTCGTTAGGACCTTTGGACCATAAAAAGACTTCCAGTTGAAAATGTCAGGTCAAAAATACATTATACAGTCTAGTACCACGTGTCTATATAGACACGCTACGTGTCTATATAGACACGCTACGTGTCTATATAGACACGTAA